>OMNW01015354.1:14242-24785 GCA_900303245.1 Selene dorsalis
TAAATTTAAGCTCAATTACTTGACCTGTTTTCCTGGTAGAGTTTAAACTATCAGTGACAGAATTTTAAACTTTTATATTCATTAATTAACTAGTCAAAATAGAGTTGGCAGATTAAAATGATATTGAAATAATAATTAGTTGCAGCCCTAGACATAAGTAATCTAAGTTACTTGTAGACGTAAACAAAAACAATAATTCTGTACACTGAAGTTAATTTCATCAGCTAATATGCCCTGCAGCACCATGATGCACTGCAAACAGTGACTCAGCATTTTTTTCCATTCAAGGTAAAATGTTTTGAAAAGGGATTCTTCTGTATGTTACACTGAAATCAACTTGACCCCCGACCATGGCTCAAGGCAGCACGTAACACCTTTGCCTCATTAAATACTGTGACAACATGGGAAACAACAAGGTATGTGGCTTTTACACAGACAACACACCATATCTGTTGGACCAGTCAAGGTTAGTTGACTTGTAATTCTGAGGCATTGGCTGAAGTTTAACCATGAATGCAGCAGTGTTGTGTCAAAGGATATCAAACAGCGTCATGACTTGGATCCAGTTTTCACCTTGAACTGAGGTAGCAACTCACTGACGGCTTTTTATCAGGGCAACTTTCATCTCATTTTGTTTTTTGTGTCTGTTTAAACAAACTTTTACTGTAGTTACTTTTATTTCAATGATTTGGAGGAAGTAAACTAATCCCACTCCACATTAAAATGCTAAAGAGTAGATTCTTGAAACATCAATGCCCAGGCATTAGATCCATGTCTGCAATGATATTTGGTTGTTATCATCATGGGTCGATGATGAAGACATTATTCAGTCTAGAAACATTCCCCCACATGGACGTGCTTTTGGGGTCAATTACCCCTTTATTAACTAAAAAGCATATCCATTCTGCTAAAAAGAAAATAAAAAATGACCGTTAGTGAAGTAAAACAACCCAAATACAACATTCATACAAAGTTTCTGTAAGGCAATCCTTAACCAGCTGAGTCTGCAGCTTCCTCTTCACAAACTTCAGCTCATCAGTCCGGTGTTTGCCAGCAAATGAAACGTGTTCTTGAGTTAGCCATGTGCACAGCTTTACCTGCTTCTCCTGCTCAGTCACATGAGTCTTTAACACAGTCCTGGCAATGGCTTTGGTCTGTCCTGCAGCTAAGACTAGAAATTATACATACAAGAGCCGCAACTCTTGAAAAAAAAAAAAAAAAAAAAAAAAAAAAAAGAGTCACTAGATTCATGCAAGACTGTACAGACTTTCAGTGAGCCGTCCGAGCTGGACAGGACATAGGGTTTTAAGGGTGCAGTCCTATCTGCAGGAGGAGCCCAGCACACTCCCCGTCGAGGGCGTGGTGGTGGCCGTAGCGCTGTAGTGGGGGTAGTTGTCATTGGGTGGCGGGCTCGGGAGGATGGAGTTCCCGTTGGTGGGGGAGCAGCTGAGCTGGAGCCTCCGCAGGTACTCGGCGTGGACGGGTTTGTGGCTCTGCAGCACTTTGATGGCCTCTTCCACGGTGAACCACTCCCTCTTGCGGCCTGCAGGGGGAGACAGAGATCGGAGCATGAGTTAAAAAGAGGCTTTCATATTAGATTATACTTATGTAATACAACCTGCAACAAACACTAGAAGCTCTTTCCCCTTTTCCACTGGGTGTTTTTAAACAGTATCAAAGCTATTTCTTCAAGTGTAGATGTACCAAACATCAAGGAAAGCACAAGCTTCACTGTCGTAGCTTCAATGTTACTCTCTTTCTGCTATGAGGAAGAAGAAGAAAACTGTTCAGTGGATTTTTGATGATTTTCAAGTTTAATTTGAAGCGAGTCTGAAATATTACTGAATATGTTGCTGTAAGTATCTACTTAATAGTTATCTGCAGCTAATTAAAACTCAGTTCAAGCACATACATTGGAACCCTAGGCATATGAAACTGTGACATAGGCACAGGAAATATGGGGTCATGCGTCCACAGAAATAGCCAGCACATGTGTGATAGACTCTTTCAAATTTCAAAACAAGAGTGCAGCAAAAGGAGCAGGCTCTGGTTTACACTGATTTACACTGCTGACAGCTCTAATATACTGCAGCTAAAGAACCACTGCAGCTGAGATCAGTGCCCTAGATTTACAGGCACTTGCTGTCACTGCATACCCCACCGTCCATATAGTCTCCATGCAGCACAGTGGCATTCACATTAATAAAAAAGACATAGGCATATTCTGAAAGGTGTGACAGCCCTCAGCAGAGCATGTACAGACATAACCACACGGACACACACTGCTGCAGCTGAAAACCCAGGTGAGAAGGTGAAGGGACGCAGTACCTATGTTGACAGAGTCTTCCCAGGCCTCCAGAGTTTCTGTCACAGTCAACACATACACGTACGTCCGGTGCTTCCGATCCTGGTTTTGCTTTAGGGATCAGAAAGAAAGGAAATTTGAGTATTTGATAATAGTACAAAATCATGCACACACAAAGTTATACTGAATTATCAGAGAATTCATTCATTCATTTCACACACAATCAGGTTTGTTAGCAGAGTATTCTAAGAAATCCCATGAGTTTTAATACGAACACTTGTACATTTTATACAGTTATAATAGTGCACTTCAATATATGTTTGTTAGAGGCTCACCTCAAATACACCGAGCAGGCGTCCTAGCTTGCCCTTCACACCAGCCTGAAGAAGAAAAGAGGAGAAATAATTAAAAGGGGATTTTTCCCTCTTTACTGGTTCAATTCTATAAAACAGCCAGACAGTGGAGGACACTTTTGTGTAGATGTGACCTTACACCACAAATCACTCGCATGAATGGAAAGTGAAAGGCAGTCTTCAAAACACAGACTGTATTCTGTGTTGCACAATGGGTGTTGTGTATTAGATTTCAGTGTTTTAAAGAACTTTGGACCCACCTCCATGTACTCAACTCTGCTTTATTTTGATATAGAAGTGCTTGACAGACAATTACCCTGCATGAAAACATTCAGAACTAAACTGCAGAATATACCCACGAGCCAAGACTGAGATTTTGTGGGGCTTTATTTTTGTAGAAACTGTCACTCAAGCTACAACCACCATCCCTCTTAAAAGGTGCGATGGTGTGTACATGTGTTTCGGGCTGGCCTGGCAATAGCAAATCTTCAGGAGGACATTATATAATAACAGTCATCATTATGACTCATTTGTAATGCTCCGTCGCCTGGGAAAAACAAACTGGCAAGAATCCCGAAAGAGTTTCATTACGGAAATGTAATTAGGTCCCTTTCATAACACCTAACGGTTGTTTTATTAATTCAGTTGCACTTTGCGGGATTCAAATTACTGTCAAGACATATGACATCTGTCCTTTCCCCTTCTCAGGATACTTCACAAGTGTCACTCTGTCCCACTGATGTGCACAGTGGCCTGGGCAGCTGGGGTCTGTGGACGCACAGGAATCCAGCGAGAAGCCAAGTTTAGACCACTGACGCGACTGAGAACACAGCGTTCCCAACAGGAGGGGACCTCTGGAATACCAGCGGGCTCCTCAGTCACCCAGCTACTGACACTGTGGCCCTTCAACAATCTTCACCCTCAGCCTGCCTGCTGCCCCCAACCGCAGCAACTCCACTCCTCCACGTTTCAGTGCATTTATTTTCCTGGAAATGATCACTGGCAAAAAGGGGCATGAGAGATTGACGGGGTTCTCCGAGGATGCACAGATGTGCGTTTGAGCTCTTCTGCAAAATTTCTAATGATAACAATGACAACAAACAGCTTTCCCTATACTAAACATGGTAGGTGCAATGTCCTCAGCAGCCATATGTTGTCTCAAGTGACCTCTACATAGATTTTCACCTCTTTCACCTGCTGAGTCACGCTGTAAAGACATCACATACATATTATGTTTTTATATTTTTAACAATATAGCTGTATCATAACCCTTCTCTATTCTCCTTTTATCAACCTTTATGGTCTCTCTTGACATGTTTTGACCCTTGTCACTTTTGACAGGTGGCCTTCAGACATAGGTTGAGATTAACTTCAAAGTGATTCAGTAAAATCAAATGTCCCCTGCCTTGTGATCGCATGTAATGACCTCGATTTGGGGGTCAAGAGTTTGTCAGTGTGATATTAGAGCAAATCCAAAGATATAATCACCTCTTCAAACACCTCTCGCACCGCGGCACCGCACGGCTCCTCCTCTGGCTCCATGCCTCCTCCGGGGACGATCCACTGGTCCGGGTGCCGACTGCTGCTCACCAGCAGAACCTGTCGAAGGAAACCCAAACTTTAGGAAACACTGAATGCCTTTATCTTTTTATTTCACTGTGGCTTTGTTTGGCTCTTGGGAAATTTAGACACTCTTCATATCAGGCGGAGGCATGGAATCACAACCTCATGGAAGAGGAGAGCCATTTCCTCCTTATTTGGTTTCGTAGTGGAGGGAATACTTTTCTGGCACCTGGCTGTTGATTGAGATTTGCCTCGGTGACTTCGAGCCTCTTTTCAGTGTCAGACTGAAACTGAGCACTTTGACTTGAGCCATGACCCTTTGACTCAGTCAGGTCTAAAGGACAGATGAATGATGAGTGGTGGTGCCTCTGCTATTTATTCTCTGTTGTTGCTTATGGGATCTTCAATCTACCACAGCGTCTATTAAACATTCAAGTCTGAAAAATAAACAGTCCTGTAAGTTAAATAAGCCCTTGAAAATATGAGAAAGTAATATTGGGCTTATTCCACATCAACTTCAAATGTTGATTCTTATTATGTATCTAAATATCACAGACAACCCTTCACATCAGTGGTAACTACCTGGAACAAAGCAAATATATTCCATATTTTGGGGACTATATTTAAGATACTTTTTTATTCATCATATTTATCTCACTAGTCTCGTGATGGAGCTCAATCAAAGCCAGTATCGAAGATTTTGCGATGCAACATGACCCCGGCAAACAATGCATTTAAAACCAAGCATGAGCGACTGAAATCCTATCAGTGTTCCTCCAGAGCGTCCTGGTTTAAATTACACTACAGTTGCAGTGGACACTGATATGCACAGATCAGATGTGCTTGCATCTGCGGTTTCTGCCAGTATCCACGTAGCGGCCACAACAGCCACGAGCGCACCTGCTGTAAACATTACCACATTTGCATGAAGCAATTAATTCATCCTTTAAAGACTCAGTCTGTGATAGTACACCGGTTGTAGTGATATCAGCAGCCAGTGTAGGCAAAAAAATCAATGATGGTTCATTTACTTGTGATTTGACTGGATAATCTAAATGTTACAGCTTTTCATTTGCCATATTAGGTCAATTTTCTACATTTAAGTCTGACACGAGCATACAAACTGATCTGCTACAGGAGATGGGGTCAAGGAAAATGCGGTCTTTTTATTATTATTGTTTATTATTGTTTCTCCTGCATCCTTGCCAATTAAGCTATCATTCT
This sequence comes from Selene dorsalis, assembly GCA_900303245.1. NCBI lineage: Eukaryota > Metazoa > Chordata > Actinopteri > Carangiformes > Carangidae > Selene > Selene dorsalis. Next base: position 19,688 of record OMNW01015354.1, read on the forward strand.
GTAAGCTTTACAGTGAATATACATGCAATGAAGAGAGAAACATGTGTCGACCAGCTTGCACAGCAGATTGTGACATCCACCTCTGCCGCCCATCCGATCAGAATATCCAGTAATCTGCTAGGAGTCAGCCTGTCACTTCATCCTAACTCAGCTTCTGTATAGCTACCCTTACGCTCTCTAATGGGATTGTGGCTGCACAGGCCTTCTGAGGCTTCTCTTAGGCCCACGGCCAAAGGGCCAAACCAATTGGCCAGCACATGCCCGGGGGGCCTCGACAGCGAGTGGCTCGTCGGCTGCTGCCTTTCTCACGTGCCGCTCTCACTCATCTCAGCCACCTGCTTATTCCCAGACGATATAGGTTAGGATGAAGGGGGCAGGAAGCGGACGGGTTGTGTGCGTCCAACTTCAATGCACGAATGTCAAGTATGAGGCCGCGGATTAAGTGCACGCACGCTCGGTAAACATTTTCTGCAGATGAAAAGGTCCGAGAAAAACACACGAGAGGTGTTTATCCCATACAACAGGTGTGGGTCTTATACAGTTTACAGTAAATGATGCGAGTTAAAAGAGGACACATTTACAGTTACGGGGACGAGCAGTGCTGGTGCAGAACATGATGTCTTCTCAGTAGAGTGCAAACTGCAGGAAATGTGCAAAGTTGAACCTGACGGCCTGGAGTTAAAACAAGCTGATTGTGAACCTAAGGCCTATAATCATGAATTGAGGAGGGGGTATTTAATAAAATAATGACCTTGTTTGGAGATTAAGAAGCTCCTTCTGATTTGTTGTCTATGCAGCAAGTGTTTATCTGAACACCTGTTTTCCAATGTGCTGTTAACGCCTGAAGTGCTTCCATGCAGACTGGGCTATTTCAGTGCTATGACATAATAAAAGATTCATTCATTCTTTGTGTTTTGGATGCGTTAAGAGATTTCAGAGCTCTCTTACACCTGGCACTGGTGTGTGTGTGTGTGTGTGTGTCTCTGTGTGCTGATCTGCAGCCAACAGGCTTGCAGGGGAGATCGACGGTGTCAACGTGTCCGAAAGCTGACAGTGTGGGTTGTATACAAAACAAAAGCTGCAGAGTTTCCAGGGCAGCAGGGACAAAGTAGATTTCTGCTCTGCTTGTGCCATTTTTATCTCACGGTAGACGTCCATCCTCAGCACAGCGAAGGTTTGTTTTAATGAACCCAGCAATGTCGAGGACTGAATCGACATATTACAGACAGTATATAATTAAGAATTTGTTCCTTCACATGTACTGCTGAGATGAATGCAGCCATTAGTTTTATAAGAGGGGGCAGCAGAGGTTTGCTGCAGCCTTTTAGACTTTAGGCTAATGGAAAACAAGTCAAGCCTGTCTCCTTGTATTCCTCTCCAGCACCAAGATACTTACTGAAACCCAGCAAATTCATTGAAATTAAAGGGAAAGTATTTACAACTCATCACAAATCAGGCAGATGAAGAACTACCCTGGAGAACAAGAACCCCTGGTTAATGCGTCATGATCTACACCTTGCTCTTAACCCCATTCACTATGTTTTAAAGTGTGATGAAAAAACCCCAAAACAAAATAACTCACACCGTCCTGACAGGTCAACGGTCAGACGACAGCTGAACTCCAAGTACAGAAACTCCACTTATATTTGGAAAGAGGGGCAGGGTGAAGGAGAAACCCCAGGGGGAATGCTGTAGTGTTTCCTGGTTACATTTGACTGTTTTGCAGCTTAAACTACTTCCCAAAGGGCCCCCATTGTGAAAAGAGAAATTCTAGGGCAACATACAGTAAATCTCTGTGTAATGAGACCGACTATATTCAAATGTCAGACACATCTGGCGTTACCCAGAAATCCATCTTACAAAAGTTACAGAAGCATGAGTGTCTTGTAAAAATATAAATCATTCATTATTAAGCTTAATTTGAGATATCAGAGTTGTCAGAGGCAGTTAAGCACTGGCTTTGACAGTAAGTCCTGTGGCATGCCTTCAAACAGGGACAGCAGGCAGGAATATTATGGAGGACATAAACACCTCCTCCTTCTCCCCAAGGAGGAACGCCTGTAGCTGTCAAATAAAGAAGGCTCCAAATGCCAGGCCAGGCCGGGCGCTGGGAGGAGAGAGAATGATGGTTAAGTCTTAAGACGCTCAAGCAGACAAGGCCTCGGCCAGAATCAATAGTGCTATGGCAGTAATACACTCGCTGCATTATACAGGTATCAACAAATAAGCGTAATCATAAAGAGAGACAAGTCAGAGACAAACAGCAGGAGGTAAAGGGAGAAAGAGCCTGAGCGCCTTTTATGGCGAAGCATCCACTCACACTGATAACCACTGTACCATTTCTAGTTTGACACTGTTTACAATCTGCTGCAATAATCTTCCATATCTAGCCTCCAGGTTACAATCTGATAAACATGGAGTTTATTGCTACGACTGCTGTCCTGATCAGAGATAGCAATTCATTTCTCTGTTTCCCACTGATGCAAAAACTCATTGCAATAAAGTTCGATGAAAGCCTGTTCCAAGCATTAGGTTGCTTCTAGACCACAGAACAAACAAAAGCGACTTGCTGGACAACAGTAGTTCTTTAAACAACGAGCAGTTTTATAGGCCAGTATTCTGTTTCCTTTTGATTCTGTTTTTGTTCTCCACCAGCTCCAGAGGAAAATATCTCCTTTGGGGTGCTAAATGCTGCAATATACTCACAGCTAACTTGGTCTGTGTTTAGCCAACAGATAGCCTTTAGACATTTCACTATAAACAATGCCAATCAATGCTGTGTGATGTGATTGCTAAAAAATCAAAACAATGAGATGACAGACACTAAAAAAACTGTAGAGCTGCTAATTCTATGGGTGAGCATTTTTTCACACAATGCATAATCATGTAATCAGTTGTTAGTAGAAAAATACCAATTACAACAGTTTAGAAGCTGCACAGACTCTGGACTTTTGACTGCAGTTTCATTACTTCTGAAAAATTAATGAAAGTTGTAATGAAATCATTTCCCAAAAGCTTCTCATCTGCTACACCCTCCCACAACTCGGTCAGTGTCACTGTCAATATGTTCTGAGAGATTCTGAGTAATATCTGCACAAAAGTTAATTAGTTTCAGTTTAAATTAAATGTTGTCTTCATTCAATTAATCCTTCAGAAACACATTAGGACTACTTATTTAATTAAGGTTTTCTGCAACCTATCATTGCCCTATCATGATGTAGAATAATTAAAGTGCCAACTCTCTTGACATACAGGCCCCAAGGAGTGCACATGGTGTTAAACTCGGGTGGCCCAACTGAGCTATCACTGCCATCCCTCTGCACTGTCAGGTTGCTGCTTTCCCTTGTTAGGACTTTAATTGCTGTCAGAGTACCTCGCCCTGAGTGCTCAGCTTTCTCCCTTCTCTACAAAACAAAACACTCAAGCAGCATGTGCGGCTCTTATTTCACCACAGTTGGGTCTCCTGTGTCTAGGAACTGATTGTGGGTAGGCGTGTGTGTGTAAGGAAAGTATTGATGCCACTTTGAGCAGAAAATAGATATTGTCATAGCCCCAAATCTGACTGAATCTAAGCAGTGTCATCTCTGTGATTACATGAGCAGACTTGTTTGTCAGAGCCTGACAATCCTGAAGGTGATAGTCACACCTACACTGTTCTCCCCTCACAACATTCCCTAAATGCTCTTTCCTGTAAATGTTGTATGAAAAGCGTAACAGTGTAGCAACAAGTTTTGATAAAAAATTAAGGGCACAAAAAGTTTATGTGCATTTATAACAACAGACAAATCTCTAATTTTATAAAATCTCTTTTGCGGTGCTCCACTTAAAACTCAGACATAATGATGACATAACATCTATGCACATGTAAGTGAGCGGATATGCTTGTGTCTAGTGACCCCAGACTGGACTGCTTTTATTCTATATTGTATAACAGTTTGTTTATGCCATACAGACAGAAGAGGTTAAATTTAGACATGCAAGAATATGCCACAAAGGCTTTGATATGGCCCTGATGTTTTTAACATAAACATGACTAAGTAGTAATATGGATTCATGGATTCTACTTGTCGCACAAGGGGGATTTATAACTACCCTGGCAAATTCATATGTAAGAATAAGAGAAACACTAAACTACATTCAGAGTAACAACAAAGTATTTAGATTGTTAACGTACCCTTTTGTTGTTGTTGTTTTTTGCGGACATAGCACAAATACAAATACTACATATAAAATTACATGTAAAGAAGACATAACACACTGTATTATATTTCTAGGCAGCTAAATGTTAGTTAATGTGGCAATATCTTGAGAATACCAACGCTAATTACGTACTGGAGTGGAACTCCTGCTTGAAGCATCAGAGATCTCTTTTAAAGTTGGTCTATGTGTTGTATATCACCGAGAAAAGACATAATTGCGTTAAAGGTCTGTCACCCCATATTCATTATTTACGTGGTGAGGGCTCCTTTAAATCCTCATCCACATAATTGCTACGCAGCTGCCCGCTCAAGGCCGGCGGGATGCAGCATTATCATGAATGGCCACTGCCTGGTCATGGATGCTTACGCTGCCTCGCTTATTAAATGTGATGAAGTGACTCGACATTTGACAGATATACTTAATAATAGACTTGTAGTCTATATTCTCGTCTCCTCGCTCAACACGAGCCTATGTCGGAGCCGCTATTTAAGGAAACGTGCACCAGAGCGCCTCGCCCCCTCTGTTTGCTACTCCAAGCTAGCTAAAGGTTAACAGGAAGTACTGCGAGCGTCTCTTCAAAATAAGAGATTTGTTTTCGATAAAAGCACTAGTTCGATCGAATTCTTAGTCGGCGTAGGTTTATTTTGAAAACCAGCACCGTTACTCTGATGTTGCTAAGCGACGCTACCTTGACAACAGTCGTTTTTCTCTTTTCTCTACGTGCTCTTCGAACTAGCCTAAACTGGATAGCCCAAGGCGCATCAACAGCAGCAGCACCACTACCACCACCACCAGTGGCACAGAAACACGAACCAAAACACTCGTCTTCAATGAAACATTACAACAGGGTCAATGTAGAAACACGTAAAATGAGACGCCATAAATTAAATCCAATATA
>OMNW01015356.1:0-15488 GCA_900303245.1 Selene dorsalis
TGCCTGCTACGCCGACGCCGCTAATGTCAACAGCGTTAACATCCTGGCTCGTTTGCAGAGGAGCAGGAGATGAATTTCTTTAGAGCGCTGGAAGCTATCCATTCTACACCAGGCGCACCTGAACCTCGCTTCATTTTATGTGCCACATCCACGGCCCCTTTTTTTTCCTCACCCCCCCTGTAAAATTTGAATAATAAAAAAAAAAAAGTAAAAATATATGCTGTATAATTTCATGGTCAGGGTCCGGAAAGGTCTTCTCTGTTAAGTAGCTGTATAACATTCCCTGATGTGAACTTACCTTTATGGAGGCCCGTTAAGGCAAAGGGCCAGCAACCTGTCCATTGTGTTCCCTCGTCTCCGGCTGGAAACAATCTCTGCATTTCTGAAAAGGTAAGAGCATATAAAATCACATGAAACATTCAGTCTCCGCGGGGTTTCACTGTACTCAGAGTCCCGTCAAACTTGACTCATGTTGGGAAGGTAATTACGCTCAATGGAAGGCAATTATAAACAGGCCTGCTCTCTCGTGTGAATATAATGTCACATGAAATCTATTCTCAGTGGCAAATAAATGATTTCCTTCCTCTGACTGTTCTTTTATGTGATGAGTCCACGTTCTATGTGACTAATTTTGACCATTTCCAGCACATTGCAAGAATAATCACATCAAATACAGCCTCTCTACTTGTACCGTCATTTTGATCTCACTACACACCTGTAAAGTGTCGGGAAATCTATCCATAGACAAACGGACGATTAAAGATCAATGTTTTCTAAAGATCTGTGCTAAAAATTTATACCACATTGAGAGAGTATTTCCTGTTTACCAGTTTTTGGATGATGTCTTCATGATAATATGTTTACATGTGCCCAGTGGGGGATGTACAAGCCTTCAAATTTCAATAACCAATGAATAAAAAATCCAGACACATTCTCTCGCAGCTCCTGTTGTCCAGTCAAACACTTTTGAATTGTAGCAGCTTGACAAGAGCTTTGTAACAGCTGCACGGCCCAGTCATGAATACAAATCAAATCATATGCCACTTTTACTTACATCTTCAAGAAACGCTTGCGGAGAGCAATTCACTGTGGAAGGTGTGACATGTTTCATTACTGTATGTAACCACCATCATGTATCACATGCAGCACATGAATAAAAGCAGAGGGAAGTTATTATTTATGAACATCTGATTAGAAGCCGCTGTTGAGTGTCTGTGTTGCACTGTTGAATAAAAGGCTTTACTGGCCGCTATCATGTCTGAACAGGATCAGATTCAGGTCCTCCCTCACCCAGCAGCTGCAGAAACACACATCGGGGGTAGCTGTGAAATGCTATACATCATTGCCTAACAGCAAAAACAAACTGTCCTTGGCAGATAATGTTCCATAAAGTTGCTCGGGCCTGCTGATTTTCCTCTCCGCGAGACATTTGTCAGGTTTTCTCTGACGCCGAGACAATTTCTGCTCCTTGCTCATATATCACGGACCTAAAAAGGTGATGAGTTCTTTTCTGAAGATGTCAGCCTAAAATAGTCGTACTGACACTCCAAATCGCACGTGTGACATTCAGGGCGCCGGTGGAAAACTTTCTCTCTGTTAACTCGCGGCCCTGCTCCGAGCCCGCCGTGTCCGAGCCGCCTCGTGCGCTGATATGTCAGATGTGACTGAAAGGTGCTCTTTAGGTTCACACACCTGCGTCAGGCAGCCTGGCATTAGCTCATGATGCTCGCTGTGGTAGCTGTCACTGTTGCTGAGTGTCTGCACAACAGAATGCCATTTTCCCTGCTTCGTTTCTCCGGACCCCCGCTGCTCGGTTTGCAGTTTAGCTATCAACCCCTGACATTTATCAGCTTTCCTCTGAAACCCAGCTCATCCAAAACACCTTTTCACTATCCAGGTGGAATTGGTAAAAGTTCAGAGTGGCATCGCAGGTTCACGGAGGATGAAGGCACCCGTCTCCTGAGTTATCTGCCTTAGTGGTGGGAGTTTGGCCTGGACCTATATGACACTATGATATTAATGAACACGTTTTTGTGCCTCACACTTATGCGCATCACTTAAAAGGCAATGACTATTGAAGGAGCTGTTGCAAAGACCCTGTCAGCCCCTTCTTTGTCTCCTCCAATGCCAAACATCTTTGTCATTTAAGACTGTTAAGCTCCTCATACAATCAACATATGAATACAAAACAACCGGGGATGGAGTCTTAAGGACCAAAGGCATGTAAATAACACAGAGAACGCAGTACAGAGAATTTCTGCATGTGAAATCCTCTCATCGCCCCTGCTCACCCTCTTGGTAAACATGAAGCATCGCCTTAGATCCTCATCTCATCATGTCCTCTGCTTTGACTTCTTTGAGGACTACTCATTGTTCTGAAGTGATTGGACCTTAAAGGAGCAGACTCTCGACACCGCTGTTTGTTTGTGTGCGTGCGTGTGGGTGGGTGTGTGTGTTTGGCACAGAGAGAGAGGGGGGAGGAGGAGGAGGAGAGAGGGGGCTTTGGAGAGCCCATCTCCTGATCTAGAACCAATTTCTATGCAAATGCTATGACTTGATTTGGAAGGAGCCACCATTGTTCGGCGTGGGCAGGCGGGCGGGGCTGGAGGTGTCCTAACGCTCGGCAGCAGAGCAGGTCGACACATAAAGCACAGAACATGCTCATATTTCCTGAAGTGACAACCTGGCCGTGTTGCAGCGGCGTGCGTTTACACGCCTGTGACAAACAGCTGCAGGGGAAGAATCACATCTTGAGAGGGGGCCCGGCAAACTAATCGTGAGACTGCGGGGAAATGTTCCTCTCAGCCAATGGGGCAGAACCCCGGCCTCTCATATTTCTGCGGCCACTACATACGGCCCTGAAGCATCATTCAGGTAACAAATATCAGCGTCTGCTTGTTTGGTTCTCACAGCAGCAGCACCTTTCATCAAGCGCTGCGGGCGATGTGGCACAAAAGCATCTCTCCCTTCGCCGTTAATGGTTGTTTGGCCATGATGGTTTGCTATTGTTGCCAGTAAAAATAGCTAAAGAACAGTGGAGTGGGCACAACGGCGGCGGTGCAACATTTCTAGGCCGCACCAACCATGAAAGTGGAGGAGAGAGGAGCTCCGGGGTTTTCAAAAGAATATATAAATAGAAGGCGAAGGATTTGCTCAGAGATTTGCTGCCTCGCATTTTCATTCACTCGCCATCCTCGCCCGCTCACGCGCACGCACGCACAGCGGGAACTTTGTGCGACTACAGAGGAGTGTGATGACCCCTATTTCACTCGTGTGTTCCAGGATGAGTTCAGGCACTGAAGGGAGCGTAAGCAACTCTTGCCCGCAGCACTGTGGCAATGCGCCGGCCTGCATACGTTATGTGTGACTCTGATTTAAGCTCAGACTACCTCCATCCTCTGCGGGAGGAGGCCGTATCACACCTTCAATAAAACATTCCTTATCTCCATGCAAACATGCACTGAAGAAAAGTTTTGTACTCTTGCCATTGCGGGAGATTGAGAGGCGCCAACTCCTCCAGTTAATTATATGCTCAGATGGTCTCCATGACACGTGGTGCTGTAGATCAGTGGCACTCAAAGTCCCGCTCAGGGGCCACTTCCAGCCTATAAAAGACTTCTAAGTGGCCCTTGAACATCTTCCAGAATGAAACATATTCTATCCTGGGCTGCACCACCACCTCTACATTCATGAAGGTGACAGGATCCATAATTATTGTTTAATAACTCCATCCGGTGTTTTTATACCGGTCTTGAAACAGCTCTACCTAAAGAGGGTCAAGGTTCAAGCAATGGTCCACTGCGTTATTATTTTACCTAATTTCTGTTTTGCTTCACTCAATCGTTTGGACATAATGAAGCCAACTACCTCAGTTCCAGGTGTTTTCGGTCTTCACCTGGAGACAAATCCTCTGGAAAACAAAAAGAAAAACCAACAGGTTGTGGAGCATGTCCACTGCTGAATCAAAGAGCTCCTGCTAACATACACTTTCATGTTTACGCTTCCAGCAGGCATGGAAATATCTGGCTACTGCACTACATTTAGCAACCATTAATTTTCCTGCTCTTTGCAAAAAACTAAACAAACCAACAACAACGACCTTATTTCAGGTTCCCATCACAATATAGAATCCATACACTATCAGTATGTATGAGATGAAGTTGCAGGTCTTCATTGTCATCTCGCTGATAAAAATTAAAGCAGGATGAAATGCAAATTATGGGAACAATAATTCGCATGATGTTAGCAGCACACCCAGATGAGCACAATTCCATTCAGCGTCCTGCATTAAGAGGCACAAAACAAATAACCAAGATGCATTAGAGCATAAAAATAAAGCATGAAACACACTCTGACACTTTGAATGTGGATTTTACACAAAACGCTGACTTGTCCATGAAAAGCAGATTGGATTAACAGAGACAATTATAGGGAGGAGGATGAGAGGCACATTAAAAAGTGAAACAGAGGGTGACACATACGGCAAATTACACATGCAATAGAGGAAATGTTTAAAATACTTGAATAATTTCATGTTATTTTTAAGCTTCAATACCAAATGTTAATTTACACTTTTAATGACTGATTTGATAAACTCTCATCAGCTGACGCTCCCTTCATTCAGCTCCGTAATTTTTTAATTTCCTTACCTCTCAGTTGGCTCTGACCTTTACTAATGATAACTAATGCTGAGAGTTGATGATTGAAGGTTTGAATACTGTTACTGTCTCTCTATAATTTGCTCCATCACACTGATGAGGTATAGTTGCCCAGTTTCAGAGGAACTGACACTGAACGTTTGGATCAATCCTGTAATTTGCTGACGTCACTCATATCAGAAGAATACATGTCACTTTTTTTTTGTTTTTTTTAAATCGTAGATATCTCCCTTCACAAATCTTCCCTAACTTTGCCGTCAGACTCTGGAGAGCCTCCTCTATCCGCGGATCAGAAATCACACCGTACTGCTGAGGGCTGTTTCTGAACCGCTCAGCGCCGTTAACCTCATTTCATTCTCAGGATTAATAAGCATCAGGAGAGTGAAGCCTCTCAGGGTGCCGCTGAGATCTTTGGCTCAGTGGAAGATTGCTCACCGCTTTTCTCTCTTTCGACTCACCCGGTGTCTCATTAAGGGCGGTGCAGGACCGGGTGGGGGATGAGTTGGCTGGAACACCCACCTACGGACATTTCACAGCTCCCTCTGCCGTAACACTGGAGGTGAGAGACATATAAATTAAAACCTGATTAATAATCTATGACTTTTATTGGCCTCTATTAGGATCTAGAGTTTGCATCACAAGGCCTTTTAAATAATTAACACAGACAGGTAAAGGTAGGCTCTATAAAAGATGACACTTTTTGGTTGAACTGCATCATAATAGATGCTTCCAGCACCTGTATCCCCTCTTTCTTTACTTTCATGTGGGAAAACCATGCTAAATAAATGATTAATCACAGCAGGGTATTCCTAGGCAGTCTAAAATATGTCTGGGAGATGAGCTTTCCCTCTATTTCACATCCTCTGGGTGCAAATGTAACACGAACCATAACGACCTTGGTTCATGTCTGTAAAAAAAAGAAATGAAGGAGTGGCGGAGTCGTGGCCTGGCGGGTACAGACACCTTCCTTATCGGATAAGTCACAGGTTCGATCTTAGCCAACAGCCAGCGTATCCATCAAAAGCCCTTTATCCTCTTCGAATGTCCTTCAGCAAGACACTGGACCTCCAACAGGTAAAGATATTCAAACGCTGGACTGTGAACTAGCAGGACACCGGGACTGTTGTGAGCTCATACCTGTGTAAGATCCCTCGGTGTTGATGTTGTGCAGTCATTATTCTTCAGATTATTTATCTCAGGGATGCTCATGGTACTAGCATCAGCAAATCCTCAACATAACACTTGTGTACAACAACACAGCCCGCGGGGCCGTGCAAGATGCTTCAAAGAACTCCTGCATGTACTAGAATCTAATTTGATCGACTTGTTTGCTAGAGGTATTCATCAAATGTCAACCTTTTTTCCCCGTGTGAATTATGTAGGAAGACAAATTCCAATATTTCTCCCAAAGCTATTGGCCAATGTTGTATCAACTGACCCACTTCCATGCCGCTGTGGCTGCTGCTGTGATTAATTTACTTCAAAGTGGGAAAACTACAGCAGGAAATAACTTCAAGAAGCCAAGAAACCTTAGGAGCTTTATACAGTATGTGCCACATTTTTTATATGTGTGGAAAACACACCGATTCATGAGTAGAGCCAATGAGAAAACATTCACATGCAGGTTCTCCCCTCGAAAAAAAAGCCAAATTCAGGAGCTGGTGACATTAATTATGACATGTGAATGATCAGTCAGGGCCCAGACTGTGATGCCCTGCAGCCAGAGCCTGACTGGTGCACTTGTTGCTACTGTAAGCTACTTAGCCAGGTTGTCAGAGTGAAATCAGTAATTCATTTTTCTCAGCCCGGACTCCCCTGGGCCCCTGCATACAGAGAGAAAGAGCCGGAGAAAGTAATGACAACAAGAGCAGAGCAAAGGGAATAGAAACTGTTTACGATCCCCTTTGTGTGAGGTCACATTTTTAATTAGCTCCCAGCTCGGGGAGGATTTGAGTCAAGGTCCCCAGTTGTGTGTAAATTGTTTTATTTGGAGTCTCAGCGAGCTCCTGTTCTCTCCTCACTGTTTTTTCTTTCCTCCAGCTGTTGATGTTCTATAAAAGGACACTGCATTAGAGACCCGCGTCACCCCATCGCCTGCTACAGACCTAAATACACCGTGGCGCAAAAGCGCAGTGGGAGTCAGGCTGGACACCAGCCATGCTTCAGATTAAACACCATAATTATTAATCCTGAAGCCTCTAATAGAATAGAATAATGTGCCAGTTGCCAAGAGACCGTTGTGCGCTTTATACATGGAGAGGCTTCCTGAGACAGAGAAGAATAGAGCTTATTTGCCATGAGCACTGAAGTGAGGAAACACAGGAGGGTATTTGTAGAGTTGTATTCTAACCACAGTGCATCCTACTTCTGAACTCTCCTCTCATAGCTTCACTTTGATTCATTACAGTTAGACAGTTTTTGAAAAACATTTTTTGTCCAGAGTCAGATAAAGAGATTAAAAAAAACCCAAATATCGCATTAAGCTTAATTTTCATACAATCATCTTCACCTTGAGATGAACCATTATAAAAATGACCAATCATTTTCTATTTCCAAATTATCTTGAGGATATCATTATTATCTCCAAAACATCCAGCATAATACAAAAATATCAAATTAAACTCCTTTGTGTTTACTCCTTATGTAGGCCAAGTGGCTCCAGATGTCATAAAACAAACATAGATGATGCTTTTACATCAAGCAGGATAGCAAATAGATGGAGAAACATTAAGTAGGCCAGTGTTTCAGAAAGTGTCAGAAATACTGTAGACTAGAAACTAAAGTTGGCATTAAATACTTGGTGGTAACTGAACAAAAGCTTGCTGGATAAAAAAACGGAAATGTATTGAAGGCAATTCTTGATCAATTTACATTTCGTTCTCCTAAATCTAACGTCACCAAGCTGCTGCCACAGTCCCAGAGGGAACTACTGAGCATATGACTTCACTAGCCTGCTGAGGAGAAACGACCTTGAAATCAAACAAAGTCGTGCACACACTGGTGAACGGAGCAGGCAGCACATGCTCAGACTGGTGTTTAACACGTTTTATGTCGACATTAAGGTTGGTGTCACCTGATCGTTTCCATACAGGCTACATAGTCTATAAGACGCTGTGTTATAATATAACTCTGAAAGCAGCTGTGGGAATTGGTGGATGGTTAGTTGATGGGACACGGTTTGTTCGTTATATGGAGTCTAATGGGATTAAATTTGCATTTCATGCTGAAATATCAGTCTTTAAAGCAGCCATTAACAAGCGCCACAGATGTCGCTGTGATGATGGAGACACTTAATGAAGAAACTGGCAAATAATGGCTGCATTAATTCCTGTGGATTTTTCTTCTTTTAGATTTTTTTTTTTTACAATCTCAACACACCTATCAATCTCCTCCTCATCAGCGGCAGGCCTTCAGCGCATCACAGCATGGTGCTCTGGTTTTGCTCAGCACACCTCACCGAACAATCAATCTTTTCAATCAGCCTGTGTCACGGCGATCGCACTGACATCCTCCGGGAAGAGGCCAATCAGTTTTTTTATTTATTTATTTATTTTTTATGGTTTTGGGGGATGGATTGCGTGTAAATCAGACTCATGATAAGTTTTGGAATCAGGACAAACTCCTCCACAACACAGAGACACAGCAGCTTCTACAACACCCACATCGACCTGTAGCATTTTCACAAGTATCTGCTCAGCTTTCTCTTCACAAATACTGAGCATGTGTTGTCAAACTGGTGAGAATATTTTCTGAATGCGCAGTGTGTGTGTATTTGTGTGTGTTCTCTTACACTGCAGTGCGTTGAGCTCTCAGAGCCAGTGGGAACATTTGCCCGCAGAAGAAAACAGCAAATCCTCAGCCTGGAAAACAGAAGACCTAGAAAACCAATCGATAAAGGAAAGGGGTCAGTGTTATTTTGTGTACATATAAAAACATGGACAGGTTTTGATCTGGTGTGTTATTCTGCACAGACTGTTTCATATTGAGACTCTGGTATTTAACCTTGTTACTCTGAGATGAGCTGCAGTGAAGGATTGTATTTGCTAAAACATATCCAGATTGTGACTGACTCTCTTTCCTGCACTGTGGACAGTGCATCACCACTGGAGGCCTTTTGTTTACAGCACAACAGCTCCATCATCACAGATTACACCAGTGCACGCCTGGAAGTAAAACACATTTCAGTTGGGATGACCTGAGTTATTCACCCCGGCACAGAGCATGAGGAGGTTGTTGAAACCGCAGCGCTCCCTACGATCCAACATGGAGGGCAGCCCACGCTCTGTGTGGCGCCGCGGTTTCTGAGCATCGACGGAGGCGATGCAGAGGGGCGGGGGAGCGCTCGGTTTCATTGTTGACCTATGACTCACACCCAGGGACATATAAAAACATACGGCTAAAGAGATTGGCTGGGAGGCAATGTTGCCCCATTGGGAGAGGGTGATAGTGAACTCTATTACAGTGAGTGCAGACTGAAATGGAAAAGGAGCAAGGAGACGCTGGGTTTGAATGGAGATGAGAGGCTTAACATGATATGGAGCATTATGGGAGTGATATGGTATCTATATGAGTGTATGAAGTGGTTGGGGTGAGTAAGGTGTGTGTGTGTGCAAAATCCGATGTAAACACCCTTATACACACTCGCGCATTTCGCTCAGTTCAGGTTGTTTCTGTCAAGAGCAGATTAGTGTGAAGCAAACTGCGGTCAAAATAAGACAATCATTCGATTTCCTGTCAAACAGTGACACACCTGATTCATTCTGGGAGAGCGGGGCCCACATTTCACTCGAAGTGCTGAGGATAATAAAGAGAAACGATTCCGTCCTCATACTTTAATCACTTTGTTGTTTTCCTCGGGGTATCTTTAATTTCTAACTTTGGGTTTTCATCACACGATCCTTGTTGAGGAACCCCCCCAGCCCCCCATAAAGATAAATCCACACCAAATCAGCATTAACATATCATAAGTCCATTTTTAAAAGAAACAATATAATTGGGAAAAGATTATGACGAAGTATCTCTAAATTATTGAGTCTCCAGCTGCTTCATTAGGCAATAGCACAGATGAAAACCATCGAGACTTGTTTTGACTTTGTCTTATTAATCATTTTGCCATTCCGTATCGGTTAATGTCTCACTTTTCTTTCCTCTTTCTACTTTTTGAGTGTGTTTAGGGAGCTTTTCAGAGAAACGTCTATCCTTTGAGTTCTGTATAAAAGTATCAACAACCTTTAAGGTGCTCTTTACAATGATTATACACACTTAAGTGCTGCTGACGGCACTTGGCTGCAGCCAGCTGTAATTGCAGAACACCACTTGCTGCAGGATACTAGCATAGGACTATAATGTAAGAAAATGCGGCTGTAAAAGGTAAGAACAGAACAGAAGTTTTACTGTGTGATCTGTACTCACTTGATGTGGCTCATCTGAAACAGTAGGAGTGCAAAAATTCAAGCATTGTGTAAATGCATGTGAGTGCGCAGACTGGGTTTAATTTCCTATCACACTCTTAACGATAAGAGCATCTACAAATATAATTCGAGGGCCTGATGGGGTGAGCAGTGGTGGAGGTTGCAGACACGGAGGTCAGAACATTGTACGTTAATTAACCCCCCCCCTCCCAACACCGCATGGAGAAATTATCTTATTAATTTCTATTAACCACAGACAAAACAGGCTAAGGTGCTGCAATTACCGCACCACACCCTCGAAATAACAGACTGCGTGGTTGGAGCTGCGGCTTCGCAAAGACATAAATGAGCGCGGAGGATTACACAGTGTTGTGGTGTCCACAGATACAGCACAAAGCTCTCAGGACAAATACCAACGACACCATTTCTCTCCTATGACAATGACGTTTTCTGCTTCTGTGTGAACATCTGGATGAAATGGTCTCTGTATACAGCAATCATATAACAGTGCATTCGTTTGGCTTTTGTCCAGAGAAAATAAAGTGAGCAGGAAATGCACAGAATCTGTCAGTAGCACAGTTAACACGACCACAGGGGCTCACGACTTAATTGCAATGGATCTACTCCAATATGGACTGAAAAAAAGAAATGGAATGACTTGAAATCTTTTTATAAACTCCAGCCGCCATTGTCCAGAACATTTGAGAAGCATATTGTAGCAGTCATTAAAGTAAATCATGAGAAAAAAAGAACATGACTGAAAACCTTTGAGAGGCTGAAACAACAACTAATGCATTCAGTCACACAGAGAGGAACACACAGTCGGAGACGGAGGTGATGAGACAAGAATTGCTTGGAAATGTTGAGATTGTGGAACAAACAGGGTTTTCACACCAAAACGCACAACTTCAACATTGTGCACAGCATGGTCATTATTTCCACTTTACATTATTTCCTGCTTGGGCAGCTGCTACTACGCAGGTTCTGTAAACAAGGTTCAACTGAGTACGCCGACCCCCGACCCCCAAGCGCGTTTCAACTTTTACAATCGCAATTCATTTAGCATCTGCAAAAGGAAGCTATTACGACCCTGCACTGCAGAAATTAAATACCTGTCACTTAGGCTGAATAATAGTGAGACACTCCAAATAAGCCAAAGTCGTCTCCCGCGGATCCTTTGTTTACCTTCTCTCGCTCCACTCTGATCTGATTACCAATATGGAACTAATGTGGCACTGGCTGTTTTAGTCATTTGTCATAGACGTGTGGCAGGTCAGATTTCCTGTCTCTCTGATGGACGTACAGAGGCCAGATCCATGCATCAGCTCCACGTCAATACATCAACTCCTGGCGCCTCATCTTTAGTCTTTATTATTGATTTTGGCTCCAACTATACATCCGTCTCCAATTTGTACTCCATTGCTCTTGGTCTAAAGCACACTGTATTAGGACAACTATTTATCTCCAGGACACACTCACTGTCTGTATATTGAAGGACCATGCATTATGTTTACAGGATTCAGAGGCATCTCTGCTTATACATTTTATAATGTTATCAAAATACCATCTTCTTCTCATTGGCCGACTCTGAATGCATGATTGTCATAGTAAATTCACAGGCTAACTGGGAAAATCTGGGTCTACGAGGAGAAGTAATTGCTTAATTTCCTTTGTAGCATCACAATTGAAGGTCAGGAAGCTGAAAAAGCCACAAAATCATGTACAGTATGTATATATATGAAATCCATAAACAGATTGAGGCAGCTAACAATCATTAAACTGCAGTTTCTTTCATATGAAACACCCATGGGCTCGTGGAGGATTTAATCCAGCCATCAGCTGAATGAAAACCATCATGGATACTGTGCAAAATAAAAGTAGAATTCATTTTTTGGCTCACAGTAGGTCACATCCTGGCTACTTTTACAGACAAACTGAGTGTGCTATCATTGTAAATAATAATTCAGTCACATGTTTGATGGTTAATTAGCAGGCGGTGACTTCACTTTGGCTCATTAGGCTTCGCCTTGGGAGTGTGTGGGTGAGCACGGGCTCACTTTTACATCTCCTTCATTTGCCTGTCAGCTTGGCTATGCCTGCTGAGACAGGACAAATGGGCTTTTATCACACAAGACATTTTGATATGTCACAGTAAGAAAAGCGCAGGTGTAAATAATGAAATGAATGATAGCTGCTGTATGAAAAAATAACCATTTCTGCTAAGCTAAGCTCTTCTCCTCCTGGTGGCTCCAGCTCCATATTTAATGTGCAGACACGAGAGTGATATTACTTTTCTCTTCAAACTCTTGCAGGAGAGCAAACTAGCAAATTTAAACCTGACACAAAAAAAGTTGAATTTTTATAATTAAATGTTTTATCCATCCATTAAAGACGGTAAAAGAAAGCAGAATAATGAATTACCTCTTGAATGATGGTTTCATATGATCTAAAGGAGCGTTGCCGTCTCTACAGAGACACCTGTTTGGGATTTCACGTGATATAAATGGTGTGTTTTACACTCAGCTTTGTGTATATTTATCCATCTGTGTGTGTGTGTGTGTGTCTGCTCACAAACCGTGACAGTAATTTGTCAAAAGCTTCTCATTAGCGTCTGAGAGAATTTGGTCATTACTGGGTCTGTCGTTCAATCAGCTAACTTCTTTTACTTCCCCCCCCCTCCTCATCTGAACACTTCCGCGCTTTAAGTCCGCTGTAATTATTTCCCATGTGGTCGCTGCTTTTACACTACATTTGTTTTTTGCTGGTGCCAAGGGCATAGAGACAAAGACAGAGGAGGAGGAGGAGGAGGAAGAAGCAGAGGCTGCTGATACTTTCCTCTGTGTGATAGCATCTCTTTTAAAACATCTCCTAACAAATGGCTTTGAGGGATTAACCCCATCAAACATTTCCTCCCAACGACTGAATGGCATCATCTCTTTATTTGTTTATGAACGCACCTCCCTTTTACCCCCCACCCCCACTCTCTCTCTCTCTCTCTTTATTTAACACAGTGGGAGTTAATGGAATTGTTGTGATGGTGATGTATGGGGGATTGTGTGAGGAGACAGATGGGGAAATGTAATTACGGATGTTTCAGGGCTTTGGGGAGGAAAAAAAAAAAACTTGTCACAAAGGAGAGTTCAAGAAACAAAGACAGCGCCATTCGTCATGTGAGACAATAGTCAGAAAAAATGAAATCAGGGCATTTTTACATAAAACTCTCTCTTAAATTGTGTGTTCACCCACAGCACAGCCAAATGGTATTTTGTCATTATCTTGAAAGGAGTTACATTACATAGTTTTGTAGAAGTCTTTGTTGTTACACTTGGTTTGATTTCACATTCTTGTATACTTTTTTAGAAAATAATGAAACAAGCATTAAAACGGCCTAAAGACGAGACAATCATTGTGCTATTGTTGTTTGGTTGAGGGAGTGTGAGCTGTAGCTTGATGCTGAATGTCAATATACGGTGCTCCAATTGTTAAAAGTACAAAAACCTAACCAATAGAAGCAAATAACAACCAAACTGAACTGCATAGGAAAAGTTAACATCTAAAAATAATTCTAGTTGTCAAGTTTAAGGCCGAATCGTTGCATTATCAGTCATGTATTACAATCAGCATCACATCCAGTGTTTTTTTTTTTAACATCAAAGTCAAACTACTACACTGCACTCAGTAATGCTGAGGTTCAATGGTCCACAACTCCCCAGTGCAATTCTTAAAGTGAGACTATGCAACTAGTAAAACAATACAGACTGAATCCTGCACTGTGCAAATCAAAAAAGCTAAACTCATAAGCTATAAAACACACCGGCGCACAGCTGCACAGTTCATCACATCCAAGGGTTTTACTGCTCCAGCAGCACTGCACTGTGCAGTATGACTGGTTGCTAATGTAGCAATGTTACTTGCATCGCTTTGACTCTCTTTGCTTTTATGCATTTAGCATAAAAAAAGCACAAAAAATATCGACAACAGATTTGATTTTGTCAGCAAAAGCTGCTGCTTTAATTTTCTATCATCCTGATAATAGTTGATGCTGATCGATCCAGTGGATCCAGATTCATTCATATGGTAGAAATGAGAAGAAGAACAAAGTGATAACATATCGCAAACTGCCTCCATACTGACTTCAATTTTTAAAAACTGTATGTAGTTTCTTGCAGCAGAGCACAGAAAAGTTGATGAAACTGACTCAGTAATATATAGTACATGACTTGTATTACATCTCTGCAGAAACCTGCTGTTTAAGCATAAACGCTGCCACTTCACAAACAGCACGCTGAGGCCCCACAACTTGCTACGATGCAGGTGAAATACAATTACTCAAACATGGAGAAGCAGAGGATGCTATGACATAACATGACATGAGCCTGAACCGCAGAGATAGACTCTGAACGAGAGCAGGGAGACAGGTCATGACCCCGGCTCTGTGACCCTGTAGGGCTCTGGTCTCTCAGCACCCTCCCTCCGGACCAATGACCGCCGCAAAAAACTCACACAACCGTAAAACTGAACCGTTTTTCCGCTCCCTCCTCCTTTTTACCCTCCCCTGACCGGAACAAGCCCGTCAATCTTGCCGGCCCCGGCCTTTTAACCTTTCATTGGACGTGTTTCATGGCGCGAGTAAAGGGGCCGTCAGAGCCGCGGGGAGGGGCGGGTTGGCAGGTTGTTTCAAGGGCATGGTGGCGGGCAGTGTTTTAGGCCAGCAACACAGTCCCACCACTGGCTGTCATGTTCCATCATCTCATCACACGCTTGCATTCTCATTACATCAAGTTTGAAGTGACACAGCATTTCCGCATTAAATAGTGACCTCACATGAAACATTTCCTCCACGACCGCACTCATGAAAAGAAGTGGAGCAAATATGTAGGAGGTATTTAAATGAGCTAAAGCTGAGATGACAGGACCTCACACCGTTCGTCGTATAACATTAATGCGACATTCATTTGTGGAGGATTTATGCATTTCTTTTTACAACTCTTTCAAAATTGAGCAGAGTGAAAATGTATTTTATATATTAGAGACAATGTTGCAGAGCGTTGCTCTTCAGAACAACATTTTGTCATGCTCATGGAGAATTTATAGGGATCTTCCTCACACGGCGGATAGTAAATACTGCAGCAGTGTGGCGGCTCAGTGAGAGCAGGAACTGTCCCTTTTAGCCGGATGATCTGGGCTCAGTCCTTTGTGTTGGCGAGCGAGCGAGCGCGCCTCCTGCTGAAGAGTCTCAGAGCAAGACACTCGGTCTTTAACGCTGACCTCGCTCATCTGCCATTAAAATCCCCCGTGAAAAAGTGCAAACACGTTACGAGCGGAGCTTTTCTGCATTGTGACGTTCCGCTGGCTGGTTTTTGTCTTCGCCCAGTGAACTGAGACTTGATGTATCAGTATTTAACCCCCCCTCCCTCCC
>OMNW01015356.1:55477-67206 GCA_900303245.1 Selene dorsalis
CATTAGCAAGTTTTTTGGCAAGACGCTCCCGAACAGGTTAGTAGAGCCATGTTGCTGTTAAACATGATCCTGGCAACAATTACATTTCTTTCAAGACTAATTTGGCAAATCACATTTTGTAGAGTAGAAACAAATGTGTCCAAGATGAAGGATGCAACATATGTTTCACTGGAAGTCAAATGATCAGGGGTTTTATAGCCATTGCCTATTGATCTAAAATATCAGCTACAAGACTCATTTTGATTATTACTAGGATGTCTAATCAACATATGACAGTGTCACAGTCCTTTCCTGTCAGTCCTGGTTACACTCTGACTGTCTTTTGTTGCTCCTTTCAGTGTCGTGCTCTCATGTCGACCTGAATAGCATCTAAGCTGCCATTCACTTTTAAATCTGATTAATTTCGAATGGAGGAAAAAAAAAAAAAGAAGAAATAACACACACATTCGTGTGTTATTAGGAAGGAGCCGCTGGATTGGCTGACTGCCCCTTGTTCATTTCATCTTCGGTGAGTTTCGAAAAATTCAGCTGAAGGACATCACACGGCTTTATCTTTATGTTAATGTGGCCACATGATGAAAATCTAATCAGCTTCGATTCCAGTAATATGATGTATGAGAGCTTTCATCTGCATTTGGCACAAAGAATGTCCTCATACAGTTAATTCACTGCCTGAGTAAAATACAGTGACACAGTATGATTTAAATAGTGGAAATTTCTAATCTGCATTGCACATCTTACTTACAGTCATATTGCATTTGGGCATTTAAATTGCCCCCTAATTATAGGCAATAGGCATATTATAAAAAGTAAACCTGCATAAATCTTCATTCTGAGCTATTACAGGAGGTGGAGTTGTAATTGATTCATGTATTTGTGCACATATTTGAAATAATTCATCTGCAGGCTGAGTTTTATTTGCTACAGCTGCTAAAATACAAAGACTTAACCAAAAAACACCTATTGACAAACCAGCAGAGACACATTCATTTTTGAAAAACATGGCTTGTGCACAGGGCCGTGTGAAATGAACAATTGACTGTCTTCAGCGGTTCATTTTGGAAATAAAACCGTGAGCAGTAATTTCAGCGAGGGATCTCTCAAGGCTGCCCTTCAGCAGAAATGTACTCCCACATCTAAACACACAGAGAACAATAAATGCCAAAGGGCAAAAATATGAGTTGTAGCCCTTTTTTCACATCAAAGCACTTCTTGTACCGTGGATCTTTTGGGAGTGGTACAGATTTAATTAAAGGAACTCAATGCGGAGCAGAAGCTTGTTTCACTTCATCACTGCACCGAGTGTTTTGTTCATTCACTGTATATGTTTCTGATTCTATCAGGACACTTAGAAAAAGGGAAGAGAAAGTAGATGTGGATCTGATCCTGCTCCAGTCTACCAGTAGTCCAGTATAAACAACACTTGCTGAGGGCTACTCATTTCCTGAGTTCACAGGCTTATGCTGCTTCTTATTTTCTTGTACTTCCAGCTTCTGTTAATCATTCAACACTCGTACATCACCTCGCCTGAGAAATATAAACCATCCATCCATCACTGCCTCTGACTCAAAGTCTGCTGCCTTATCTCAGCCATAAAACACAAAATCATTAGCTTTTCCAATCTACAACTACATATATGAGATGAAATGTCCCTGAATGAGCTGGGAATTAGAGGGGTTGGGCTGAAACTTTCCTCATTTAATCAAACACTAGATATGAATCGTCTGTGATAAGAGGCGTAGTCATTTAATTCAGTAATTACATCCCTGTTATTTCTTTATTTAAAGGCCTGTGTTTGTTTTGTGTTCATCGATAGCCTCCGTGCTGTTTCACTATATTCCACTTTATCATATACTGTCAATTTCAAAATGCAGGATAAATAAACACACCTCCAAATAGGAACACTGGATGTTTAACAACTCTAAGAGAATTTTCATTGAGTGAGATCATGAGAGTATTTTTGCACGAGACCTAATAAGCCCAAATGTTGCAGTTGACCAGAGGGGTTACCCTCTGTTGATTGGTGGATGTTAAAGTTCCTGCACGCTGGAGCCAATCCCATGCCCCATTAGCTTCATGCAAACACAGATTGGATTTAACACTCAGACGAGGAGGTTTTTCTCAACATATGGGAAGGTCCTGCTGCTTGATCTATTCATCTTTTAGAGTGAGGGGACACCAGCCTCAAGGTGGTCACAAATGCATTTCCTCTTTCCTTTCCTTTTTCAATAGAGTTTGTCATGAAAAAGTTGACACAGTCAGGTGCAGTGGTGTGAGCAGAAGCAGGTCACCTGGGTGTGGATCCTGCCTATAATGCTGCAGGAGCCTCAACTTGTTCTGTTGTTATATGTTTTCACCTCTACATGACTCATCGCCCCTGCACACACACACACACACACACACATGCTTTGTATATACTTCATGTGTGCATCCACAGTACCTCAGACATCACACTTAAAACAATGTCTGGGCGACGAAGCAGAAAGAAATGCTACTGGGTATTGACAGGCCTCTTTGATTATGCTGCAAGAGCCAGAAGCTGTGTGCACCTCATGGTGGGCTGGGGAGATATCAGAGCGAGTATGCAGATGTTTATTTGTAATCTGTGAGCTTCTAAGCGACACCAAAGCACAGCAGGAGCAACTTGTTCTTTCCTCCACTGATGTTAATTAAGCACAGGCCCATGGACGGCAGGCCACAAAGGCAGACTACAATCCCTGCTTTTCACAGAGATAAATTAGGTTGCCTGGGGTACAAACCACATCCCAGGGGAGGTAGTTTACAGTCTTATCCAAATCTTTACATTTACATTTCTATTTTCCTCAAGCATATTTTATCAGAGCTGTCACCCAGGATCTTACAGTAAGTGTAGAAGTAGAAGTCTTGATCAAGGATGCAAGGGCAAAGCTGCTAACAGACATGTGGGCTGTCACGTGGCCAATTTACATGTATGTTTGTTTCAGGTGTGCTCACCCCAAAGCCTTTTAGCTCCTCCAGATAACCAACATTTGGTTTGTTACAGAGAGAGTAGTACAAAATTGCATTTAATTAAACGTCAGCCTGCTGCTCCTGGGTTTCTAACTTACGCATTCTCTACATGTCAATAACACAAAGTGTCTTCTCCCCTCAGTCCCGGGCCACTGCGTCCCTATAATATTGTGTGTTTTTGTTTCATTTTACCAGCGTGACAAAGACAAAGTGAAGGAGAAAATGCTCGTGCTTGCATAATAAAATGCAGCGGAGCAAAAAAACATGAAAGCAGTAATTAAAGTAGGGCATCTAATCAGGGATGGCTGACTGAAGTAGTTACCATCCATCTACTGCAGTTAATTTACTGTGCCTCTTGTGCCATTTTCAGCAACACTACATCCCAGAAATAAATGTTTAACGTTGAAAAAAGTTTCCTCCTCTGGTTTTTTCTGCTCATTATAATCAGAAATATTGCTAGAAATGACCTACTACTTGCAGATTTGATTGTTAGGGTTGTAAAATAATAATCCCGGATTAATAGTAAGAATTGTATTTATAACCTGAATGGATTCATAATAACAGTGATTATTTGTGCAATTTGGAGTCTCTTTGTGTTTTAAAGAGCTGAACTTCAGGCTTAATCAGAGACCAATGCTGTGGCATCAACATCCAAACTGTAGTGTGGAAAAATCTTTTTTTTGTTTTTTGTTTTTCCACAATTTCCTGCAAATGCAAATTGCAGATCTGGTTTAAAAGGTAGTTACCCTTTCAAATGTCACAGATAGAAGACGGATGAATAGACATACTGAGCTTGTGTGATGATTTTAACCTTCACACTACTGAACCAATGTTGTACAAAATAAATAAAACTAACTTTGACCAAATAGGTACAAAAGTCAAAACAAAATGAGTTTGAGTTCAGGATTATCTACATTCCAAGGATTCTGACACTAATGGGGATGGAGGGAGTCTGTTCACGGAGTAAACAACTGCAGCTTGTTTTATCTCTAAGACCTAAGACAGTTACAGTTGAGTAAACAGTTTCAGCTTTTTTTTTAAATAACATTTTCCATCCATATGTTGTTAGCGCAGAGAGAGAGAGAGAGAGAAGATCCAGCTGTATCATACTAAAAATCATTAAATGGCAACACAGAATGGGTTTTTTGGGGGTATTTGTTTTCTTCCTACAACTGCTTGCTGCAGCTACAGCCATGGAAATAAAACTGTTCGGCATTTTGTTGTATATTTCCTGCTCTGAGTAATCAGAGGATGACGATTCTCAAAAGTCTGGTCTGCTCCCAGTCTGTCACTGAGTCTCTAATCTAACCCCCTGAAGTCTGAGACAGCCACAAACTGTTCACAGACGTCAGCGCCGACCTCTCTTGCGTCCCCTGAACGTTACAGCATGGTGCCATCATTCCAGACGTGTTTTTTTTCTCTCCAAAGTTAGAAACATTGGTTTAGGTGCTATATATCTTCTTTTTTTTAAAGACTGTCCCTCAGGTGCTTGTTGGGATGTTACTAAGGAGCCAGACAAGTGCACAAATCTATTCCTGGATCACTGACTGAGAGGATGGGACTGGATTTGCCACGGTGACTATCAGCAGCAGTGAGTATCAAGAAAAACACCTTGAGACAATGCAGGAAAAAAGTGGGCCCAGAGCCAAAAACACACACTCAGCCTTCAGGAGACTTAAGAACATCTATTTGTTGAGTTGTCGTTGCTTGAATATGTTTCTCAAGAAGAAATTAGCTCTGTGACACTGTTTCACAGTCAAGAGTATCAAGCTGTGTTAACCTGTCCAGCTTCGAGGTGTGCAGGTCCTTTCACTGTCTGTCCACTGTGACCACTGACATCACAGCCTACAGAGTGGAGCTTACACTTAACGCTCTAAAACTGGAGGATGGGATTGACTTCTAGTGTCGCCAGGGCAACTGTGAACACAGCAGAGCCGTTCAACTTGTCCTGGGGCAGCTCCGAAGCCCAGCGTGTCCTGACTGATCTCTGGAGCAGAAAGACACCCTCACATCCCTCACTGTCCGTGGGTGCACCGGTCCAACTCAGGCTTTAAGTTAACACTGCGGCGATGAGAGGGCACTCGGCCGCTCCCCGGCTTAGCTTCAGCTTCCGCACCAAGGTGAGGAAAGGGCCGGTAAAGACTGTCTATGACCACAAACAACAGAAATACAAATCTACAGTGTGCCAGAGCTGCACACACACACACACACACCCTAAACACAGTCAACACAACCTCTGACCTGTAACCTTATTCTGTTTATCACTCTATTCACGCTGCTGAGAAGGGCTTGCCCTCACTCTTAGGCTACTGACATCGGGGTGCACAGTAAAAAGGAACATTTACTTGAGTGCATTTTACTTTACTTGAGGATTATATTTACTCAACAAACATCAACCCTCTCAGAGTGTGATTCAATAAAAATCATCACTTTTCCTGATGGTGACCTATGCCTATGCAACACCCTGGGATCATGTCTTCTCCTTCATTTCTTTTTATGAACAGAAGGCCCGAGTTTCACCCTCTGAGCATGAGGAGGATCATGGGAAACGTAGGCTGGAGTGGTTTTATAGCTCGATCCTGATCAGAGGTTTGTATATAATCATGCAGATCTGGCTGCTTTGACTTCTTTTAATTTTCCTCTTGTAAGTCTCGAAACCTCATGGAGGTACACAGAGGTATCCTTTTTATTTGGCATACAATGTTGTTCCAACCATAAAAACAAACTTTAATGTTCTGACAATAAATAAAACAGGAGTCTGCTCTAAAATGATTTTGAGGTGCTCTGCTAGCTGACGATCTGAGGACCCCCACTGCTTGTCACGCTCTGTCTCTCCTCCTCCTGTGCTAGCCTTATTTCCCATTCTCTCTCGACTCTCGCTGTCAAATAAAGGTGTAAAAGTGCCCAACAACGATAATAAAATCTTTATTACATTCATTTGTTTATGTGTTGCCATGCCTCTGTCTCAGCAACAAAGCTGCAGGAGAAAAATCATAAACAATCTAAACGATGGGTGAAACTCTGATAATATCACATGGGTAGTAAAAGAGATCTAGAGCTGCTGTCTTTGCGTCATTCTCCTGTCTGCACGGCCGTGGCTCTGCTTTGTGTCGGGGATGTGACTGGACGACGTGCTCAGGTGTTGCAGCCACAGAAAAGCTGAGGCAGGTCCTGTTTCTGTCTGGTCAGGCCGTCACTCAGCGCCTCCAGCGCCGCGAGCTCAGTGACTCAGCAAAAAAGTCAGCCCACCTCGCTCTGCCCTCCTCTTCCTCCTCTCTTTCTCGGTGCCCTCTCTCTGCAGCTGGCGCTTTGACAGCTTTGAAACAAAAATGGCACCGCTGAGGCAAATGAATCAGACTCTGTGGGAGCCGTCTCACAATCTTCACCTCAGCTCTGGGGCTAAATCTGAGAATCGATTGGACTGTAAATTTCATGGAGTAGCTGGAGGGAGGAGGCTTTCGGAAACATGTGTTTGCTCGTCCAAGACATCCATGACACGATCGCCGCACGAGACTTTTGTCGGGTCACTCACAGGACTGTTTGCATGCACACATTACTGTATTTCGCATAGGTGTACACACAAACTATGGCAGCACGAGATGTGGACACCAAACACGGTTACACATGCATGTCACGAATACGCACAGACACACAACGCATGCCAGAGAACTCACTTCAGATTGTATGAGGAGCACTGATGTTGAGTGAAAAAGACATAATCAAAGACATACTGTGGTTGAAAGGGTGGTTGGGCGGCTGTTGTAGGTGTACCTATGGTAAATGTAAAAAGAAGTCTCCTTTTCTCATTCACAGTAAGAAGATTCTTGGCTGTACATGACAAAAGTTTCACTTCACTGTTCATTAACGTTTGAAAAGTGAGAGTATTAAAACGTCAGAGAGGACAGAGAAAGAAAAGAAACATCAATTTGTGACAAGTTTCAGAAGATTAAAGTCAAAACTTGACCTTTTTCTTTCTTGATTTCTGAATCCGGGTAATTATTTTTCTGTCTAAAGCTGGTTAACAGTTCAATTTCTCTCCAAATGGACCTAATTTTTATTTAGGTCTCAGGTTCAGGCGCAAAAAAAGCGTAGTTTCAGAGTGACAGTCAAGCAACAAGATACACCCACAGCAGCATGAATGACCTGGTGACTGACAGAGATTGATCACTGTAGCGTACAGGTTAAAGCAAAAGTCTATGTTTCTGAAAAAAAAAAAAATAAAAAAATAAAAGAACAATATAAAAAGAGAAGAACTCACAGGTAGGCGGCCTTGCCCTCCTCCATTTCTTTGCCCTTGCCGCTGGTGGCTGTTTTCTTGCTGCACAGTGTGCGCGTGATGCACATCAGCAGGCCGCAGTGACGCAGGAAGAAGCAGCTGATGTCCACCAGCACGAGGAGCAGCAGCAGCGCTCCCAGACCCAGGCCCACCACTGCCCCCAGCCCCAGGCCGCTGAACAGGGATTCTGCTAAGGCAGTGAAACACACACGCAGACACACGACACACAGCACAGAGAGAACACTGTTAGCAATTTGGATTCGCACACTTCTTAGTGCACAGACAAAGGTCGAGCATTAGGTGGTAGGATTTCAGGCACCACTGATGGATGCAAACGAAGGTCACCCTCCGCCTCCCTATGCACAGCGGATATAACCGAGGTGTAAGTGAGAGACACTTACACTACCGCACACTACCACACAAAAGCACACGGCTACAAAAAACTTTCAGCGTGGTTACTTTGAGAAGCGCTCGAAGGTCAGTGAATTCCTCTGGAGCCATCTGGATAGCTTCCAACACGCAGATAAATCCTAATCCACAATGCCTCGATCCTCAGTAGAGAATCTCAATTATTAGTGTGAATCCACCAAATCTCCCTTGAAATAAATCAATTTCATTCTTACTAAGTTTTTTCAATATACAGCAAATAGAATAAAAGTTTAAAATACTTAAATCTAAGAGTGAGAGAGATCTGTAGTGCTCAAAAACAAGTGGGAAAGACTAAGATCAGAAGATTTGCAGCTTCCTCTGTTTAAGAACTTCAATAAAACAGCACAGTGAGGATTTTATGAGCCTGAAAACACAGGACTATGTCGGTGATTTTGTCCTGTGTTTACCCTCAGACCTTTTCCATCATGTATCAACATGTGTGGATCCACCGGTGCATTGGTCAGTGCACACCTTTCAGTGAAGCTCAAGGTAGCAAGCGTGGGCATCACCACGCTGATGCCTCTGCTGCTGTGCGGCCTCTCATTCTGTGGCTTGCAGCGCTATATAGGCCAAAAGAAGTGTTTTCAGCTGAAAGTTGAACCATGTTGTCTTGAGATCAGCCGGCCCACCACCGCTTTAAAGCTCCCAGTTCAGGTGGGAACAAGCTTTCAGTTGAAAGTAATGAGAAAATGAAGGCGGTGCAGTAAGGAGAGGTTCCCCGGGGGGGCTCGGCTGAATAGAGTTGTGCCCTTAAGTGATCCTGGGGTCGAGCAAACTGCACATCCACCGCAGGATCAGTGTTGACAGCCCGAGGTCAGACCTTGCCAGGAGTAATCAGCCAGAGAAGAGTGAGAATGAATGAACTTTCCTGTTTAAGAGTGTTCAGTAGCCTCGGAGTTAAAAAGGAGGATTAGACCATGAGCATCAAGGAGCAGGCACCAGGAGACGTTTGAGTGCGTACAGCATCTCCAAACATTTCCCTTCAAACACAAAGTAAATGTGAGCTGAATGCAGCAGTGTTCACTCTGTGTTTCCACATTCCCACCTACACACTGCACATTTGAGATGAAGAGTTATAATACACATAATAATAATAATAATAAAACAAAAACTGATCACTGTTTACATCTCTTCTGATTACATTTGCAACCCTGGTTTCAATCAACAAGTCAGGATGAGGGTGAGAGACATTGAGCCAGAGATACAGTGGAAACAAATCAAGTCAAGCAGCGCTACAAAGGCCAAAGTGCCTCATGGGTATTTTAAAAGTTTCCTTTTGGATGGCATCCACTTAGTTCCTCACCAAACTTCCACAAACCGTACACTGTTGCAATACGAAACAGAAATGTCAAACAAAATGTTATTTTCTGATTCTGTGCAACAGTCACTTTGTTAGTCAACTCCAAAGAGTTAAGAGCAACACGATGCCTCTAACCAAGTCTGACTCACACTCCAGTGATTTCAGTATTGGATTTTCATAAAGTTAGAGGAGCTGCAAACAATTTTAGAACAAAACAGTTAAGATCTGTGCAGCAGAGGCCAAGATACAGTGTCTTGACCTCTGTTCAAATGTTCAAATCCATAGTGGGAGTCACAACACAAGTCCCACACTGAACCATGGAGCAGCATCCCCTCATTATGGCTCCAAACACCCTCAAATTAAACCTGGGAGTCGACACTTTCACCTCCAAGTCGCTGTTTGATTTCAAATCCGGAGCGCAGGAGCTCTGAGCCAACACAACAAAAACACGTGAGCCTCCAAACACTGCTGCACCACATTGGAAGTTGTCAGCGTGTCACCACCCAAATGACTCTCACATTGGTGACTTTGTTCTTGACTTGGAGCTGAGACTGCAGACAAAAGACTGGCAGTGAGTCAACAGCACAGAGAGAGAACAGAGAGTCAGCCAGAGAGAGATGCTTGTGGCAAAAGGAACTCTAATTAAAACACTTTGCGTTTTTGTGAATCCAGGGATATGGGAGTTGAGGCCGGTAGACTGGATCAATATTTTCTCACCGCCACAGGCTACTGTTTTGTATCTCACCTTCTGAAAGTTTATCTGAGTTAATTTGGCTGCTGAAGCCACAGATTCAGGAGTAGTAAACAACACCTCCCCACTCTCCCCGGAGCATTCGCACACACTGCAGAAGAGAAGAAGAATACTTTCTTTCAACCGTACTTCACTTCTTTCTCATCATCAAACTGCTCTGGCCTTAAGCTTTCATATCTGTGTTTACATTTTCAGATCACATACAACCTTTGTCTCTTTAACACGTTCATGGCACTGTAAATAACAGAGAACTTCACCTACTGATAACAATGAGTCAAATACAGAGGGAACCACAAAAATCCTTCACATGCCAAAGTTTTCAACATAAAATCCCCCAATCAAACGGCTAAAGTGCAGACGTTTTCTCCTAAATTGAAAACTAAAAGAAATCTCTCTCATTTGATGGACTGTCCAAAGTACTTAGGGGCACCATGTTTCACGATACACAACGTTTCCACGGATAAAGATTTTTATTTAAGTGCCATTTTGTGGGGAGCCAGCAAGAAGTCTTAGTCTGAAAGAGTGAAATCCATAAACATCAGACTTTCATCCGATAAGGAGTATTACTCTAAAGTGCTTAGCAGCAGCCTGACAGTTTGAGGTTGGATTGATACGTTACACGCTTGTTTACTTGTAGTCGTTCTGCCAGCCATTTCATTCGATTTACGGAAATACACCCACATGCAAAGGATGCAGATGCCAATGTGTTTTCTTGAATGTATTTCTCCACCACTGTCGTGCTTTCTAATTTTCAATGTTGAGTCTTCCCCTTGTCATTCTGCACAGATTTGTATTGTATATATCTAGACTTTATTTTCCTCTTCTCACTTGCTGCAATACACTACCTTCAAGTTTGGGGTCATGAAGGATTCAGCAGCTGAATATGTTGTACACACCAAGTACATTCTCTCTCTCTGAAGGGTCCAGGTTTGACTGCTGAACGCCCTTGTATGTTTATGACTTTTTGAATGGAGAACTATAGATTACAGATTTGACAAAGATAGGGATTTAAAGTCTTTGAAGGGAACGCCTCAATATGTCTATGTCTATGTCTTTCCTGCTTTCACTATATTTCAGCCAGAGATTTCACTCTGCGAGCCAGAAACAAGATGCATTCCCTCCTGAAGCAGCTCAGATCTCTGTGAGAGGAATTAAGACAAGAAAAGCAGCTTAACTTTTAAATTTAATAAACAAAGATGAAACACGGCCAAACATGTGCGCGGACACCAGTAAAATTGTTTTCAAGTTAGCAGCCAGCCAAGATCCCTGCAAACAGCTAAGACTTCATGATGTGAGGAAAACAGGAGTGCATTGTGCAAAATAAAGCTACAAATACAATAAATCTGCATCGTCAAATCATTTTTTGGGGGGGTAACTCCCTGCATGTACCCTGCTGATGTGCAGCAAATGCTCATACAGTCACCTATATGGCTGCAGTTGATTTATAATGGAAGAGTAAGGAGAAGTAATGAGGTCATCTCTACGGGAGGGTTTTTCAGAAAATAGAGGTCAACGCTGCTCTCCAAACAATCACCTGCACTCAGACTGATGCAAGCGGCTACAGTGGCTGTGAAAACCACCCCCACAGGTCACAGTGATAAACTGCCTGCAGGGCCTTTAGGGCCAATGCTGCACTTTGTGCATGTGAATCTCATCGTCCTGCTCAAGAAAGAATTTTTTTCTCAAGAGAAAAGTTGATATAATTAATTACGTATTAAAAGGCAGGTTTTTATCTGAAATGAAATTAGTAAATTAGTCTTGTCGTTAGGATTTACTTGGCTGTACTTTTAAGGCTCTTCTGGGGGTATTGTAAATTAGCTTTGGTTATAAACACAGTGGAGTGGTGCATGTTTGTCATCATATAAATAAAGATGAAAGTTATGTACGTAATAGTTTTGCTTATTCATTAAGTTATATACCAGCATGATTATTTGGAGCATTATGATCCATTTGCACCAAAATGTTCCTGGGTTTTTTTTGCTAAC
>OMNW01015356.1:67500-82556 GCA_900303245.1 Selene dorsalis
CCCCTCGCTGTATCAATAAAACTGTCCACGCTGCAGCAGCATTCCCCATTTCATGCTCTCCTGCTGGAGGTCAAGCTAGTAGAAACATCCACTGACAGAGCGAATGCTGCTGAGGACTGAGGATGATAATAAAAGTGAGTTTGTGTTGCCAGTGACAACAAGGTGATGGACATGGCTGGGGCTCTGCACTGATGTTGGATTAAGGGGGTTTATTGTTTTGTGAATGAAGTGTTGTCAAATAACAGCTCTTGTTCTAATTTCCCTCTAACACTCCTGAGTTACACATGAGATCACAGCTGAGCATTTCCTCACATTATTCACTTTCTCTTCTCTTTCCCGTGGTTTTTTTCGTTCATGTATTTTCAGATCTTCACGGTGCTTTTCATGTTGAACGACTCTTTCGTGCTTTCAATTTATATCGATCCAGGTAGATTATCAGCAGAATTACTTTGCCTATACTTTCCTCTGGCTTTGTTGTTGCTGTTTGCATTATGTCTTACATTTTCTTATATTACCTGGTTAAGGTTATTGGAGGCAACAGAACAATAGGCCGCACAGGCTGATATATAAGTACAGATAGACAGAGTGAGGTTCAGCTCACACTGCAGAGGGAAGAAAAAGTCTTAAAGTGGGGAAGAGTTGAGTTGATTTTAGCTCTGGCAACGCTTACAAACCAAATTTCATGCTATCTACCTTTCGCCTATCGCTGAAGTGTTCTCCTCACAGCCTCTTGGAAATCATTTGTTTGTTCTGCGCGACTTGAGTTTTCACAAACTCTCTAACACCGTGGTGATTAATTCTTATTTCCCTGCTCTATTAACCCTTTTATTGACTTCTTTTGATTACTTGTTGATATATCAGCCCATTAGCAGTATTATTCAATCGCTGCTTGTGTGGCACCTGAAGCCATTCATATACATCTCACCATGACAATACAAACTCATTAGGCCTGACCGGTAACTGACTGTCCCTAAATTGGATATGTGAGAGGAAGCCACTTGATTAATGATGGCAAATTGGACATTCATTGATTGGGGAGGTGGCAGGTGCTAATCTGTAGCCCGATAAACATCGTCATTTGTGGATGTGAGGGAGGATCCTTCCTAAGTGCTCACTTTGGGATGTGATGAGGAGGGTATAGGGGAGAAGTTGGTCTGAGGAGGCCCCAAGAGAATTAAAGATAATCATTAAATCCTGCATAGTTTGAAAGAGAGAGATGAGTCCTTCCTTTTTGACCACTTTCAAGGAGGAAGAGGATCCCTGATGCGATTCAAGTGCACCCAAGAGCCAGTGAAGAGGAAATGAAAAACCGTGTAATTACTCTTAACTTAGAAGAATATGACATCCTTAACAATCATCCTCAAAAGACTTCAAAGAAATTTGGTCCACTCTTCTGTAATTGCTGCTTTCTGGGGCTGCGGCTTATTTCAGGTTTAATCGAGGTGCCTCTTCCTTGATCTCTGTAGCTGGAATTCAAGTTTAAAAAGACACTGATTCAGATGCATGGACTGCGGTTTAAAACCACAACGTTTATCACGATGCTCCAGAAGACTAATTTGAACTGTTAAAATGGATCAAGAGGCTCAGAAAAATCAATAAATTGATGGATTATTGCTCCAAAACGGAGGCACAACAAGACCTCCTAAACCTCATCAGACTCAGAAAACGCTGTTCAGCATGTCATGGAGAGAAGAGCCTGCAGCAGAGGCTGAAATAATAACTCAACACTGCACTGACAGGACGTAGATGTTCAACGAGGTGTCACTCCTCGCCTCTTTTTGCTGTGGAACATATGAATTTAACTTATTTTATAGCTTTATAAATATTATACTAAGATGACACTATACAGGTGTTGATTACTTATCCGTTGCACATATTATCAGCATTCACTGCATTAACTGTACAGATTTATTCATCACCGCTGTTCTCAGGTTTCTATTTCTTCAGTGTGAAACTAAGTGATAGTATATTGTAATTCACTGAAGTGCTAATAGCCAATTAGGAGTACTTTTAATGATAACTAAATTAGGCTGAATAAAACAGGACAGTCCAACTCCTAACCTGCAGTGACTTTAATATAACACTAGACCGCCGCTAAGTGTTTTACTGACAACAGTTTAAGTAACACAAACTGTGTGCTGTTGTGTGTCTTAGATCTGGGCCACTGCTTTCCTTCTGTCTCAGGAGGAAGTCCTTCACTTCACTTGTCTCACTTACGATAAAATATTTAGTTTGTTGACAGTGATATTGTCTGATGTTAAATGCGCTCCAACAGAAACACGATCCTTTCATCTCGACAGAATTATCTTTGTTCGATGAATAAATGAGAAAGTAAACATGTAAACATCAGCTGCGATCATGTATCACATTGTTGAGGACGGTTAAACAACTGTTGGTTGTTGTCGTCGACGCTGTCTTCAGTCTGCACTTCAATTTGAGAATATTTTCACTCACATCATGTCAGCAGCAGACACCAAATCTCAGGAGCATTTTTTTTATCTGGAATAAAACTGTTTGGTAAAGAGAAAAACATCAAAGCCTGTTTACTGGACCCAGGAAGTGAAAATGTAACTAATGCTTCATTGTAAGTCTCTTTTTTAACCTCAGCCTTTCTTTATTTGGCCAGCTGAATACCATCCTGTGACTGATAGTGTTAGCTAGGCCACATTTAAATGCTCGCAGTTAGTTTATTCTGCTGTAGCAGGGGAACATTCACCACTTTTATTCTGTGTCATAATAATAAGATCAAAAGGTTTTACCTGAGCTAGGCTGTATAGTTTATGAGTCGCCTTTTTAAATAGTAAATCCCCAAACAACAGATTTGATTGTCATGCATCTTTTTCATTACATGGCTTTAAAAATAATGGCTTTCATTTTGGAAATTGATGAGAGGATTGATTAATGTAATGGACGGTTGTAAAAGTACTCTTTTCCCATTTTGATTTGTTGGCAACGCTTCCAGGAAAGGTTTCACTTGGGGGGAGGGAGAGGAAGAAGAAGGGAAGCTCTCCCAGATTATTTCTTCAAGTGCTTTGATGAGATTATTGCAAACAAAATCTATGATGCCCGTTTCAATCACAGCTTTTTATGGCGCATGACTGGAAGGAGAAGAAGAGGAGAGAGCCAAGAGGAAATACAGCAGTCATAACAAAGCTCAAGACAAGAAATACCACCACACTGCATCAGGCGCGGAGCCTCCATTACGCCTTATTTCTCTCTTTCTCCAGTTGTGGGTGTTGGGCATGTATTAGGAACACATTATACCAAGGCATGTCCACCTCAAGTGCATTTTTAACTATTTTCAATACTGCTAGATAATTTAATCTTAATTTAATTTACTTGTTGGTCTGACATTTTATTCTTAAAAATGAGATAATCAAAAGATCTGAGGAGCAGAAGTATAAAGCTACATAAAGTAAAGATATTCAGGTTAAATAGAGGCACTTTACTACCTTAACCATGGTGTTCACTTTTCTATCACTTGTGCTGGACTGAGATGTTTTCTTTGCATCCATTCACTATGTTGAGGTACTTTAGCCTTACCTTTTATATTTTCACTCTATTCTACTTTCTTTTACAGCACAACAGTCAATGAATGGTATTTTCTTACGTTTGGAACACCCACTGCAATAACTTTTTCTGTTTGAAATTGAATTGCATGTTACCTCGAGGCTTAAGCACTGGAGACTCAGCAACAGGCGTTAAGCGCACAGCAGTCCATTAATCTCTAACGCATGTGGGATGGTGGCACACTGACTATGAAAAGCACTTTCAGGGCATTTTCTGAGTTATTGCAGGTTGAATGTGACTCAGAATAGTGTCACAACTCCTACAAAATCTAAAGCAATTAGGGGCCCCTTCTTAGCTGGGGGCCCTGGGTGACTCCCTCAGCTGGTGGTCACAATAACAACTCATACAGAAATGCAACATAGGACATATATGTCTCTATATCAAGAGTGATGCTGCCATGTATGTCATCCACATGATTATACATACAGGTTTATAACATGAATGAAATACCCACTGTAGAATTTGTGCCTTACTGTATCATATCATATCCGCATATACTGACTTATGTCTTCATATATAATGTGCTTTTGTTTATATGCACGTCATATATAGAAATTCAATATATATACATACATAGGTGTTATTTGTGTATGGGAAGGGTGATGCAAGGTGGTTCACAAGGCAAAGGAAAGAAGCTGGTGTTAGATGCATAATGCTGTGATTAGGGAGGGCAGTGGGACAGCGCTGTGGTTTAGGAGGTGAAAAGAATGGTTTGATTTAAACAACAAAAAGGAAGAGGAGTAAATTGAAAAGGAACTAAGGCCAGTGCTGCAATCAATGGCGTTTTTCTTAAAGGATTCTCTGTGAGTGGGAGGGTACGAAGGTTATGCAGTCTGTTAGAAACTAAAATAGGACGAACAAAAGGAGGAGAGGAAAAAAATTCAATACCCCGCTGCATAATACACAGAGAGAAATGAGGGGGGAAATCGGTCGGTGAGACACTATAGACGGCGTCAGTGTGGTGTGTTGGAAAAAAACAACAACAAGGGGATGTTTCTTTCATCAAGCGTGCATGCGAGTGTGAGTATATGAGGGAAGAAAAAGATAAAAAGGAGGCGATGAGTTGGAAAGATGGTGCACAATTGAGACTGACAGATCACTGATCAGATTCACATCTAATATTGTTGATAGAGCTAACACTGACCAGGCTCCAATTTGATTCAGCGCAGCAGGAAATGTGAACGGGGAGTAATTTCTCTGTTTAACCTGCATGACTTTGCCAGACTGTCAAAATAAATGAACATCGTTTTGGCAGAAAAATACTGACAGTTACAGCTTTACTAAACGAAAATGCAGTAAACTTGAACTGCAATTATGAAGCAGGAAATTGGTGCAGGGCCGGTATGGGACTGGTGATTGATTTTGAAAAAGGAGGACCGTGAGTGGGCGGAGGAGAGACAGAAAAGTTGTGAGGCAAAGTTTGAGCAGGCGATACTTCGTTCTCTGGTTCCATGACGCATTTCCACTCCCTTCATCCACTGTACGCTGCTTTATTTTCTTCTTCCAATAAACCTCACCTATCCTCCTCTACTTCAAACCAAGACATTAAGAGAAAAGTATTTCCTCCCTGTCTCCCTATCTCTCTCAGGCTCTTTCCCATGATGCACCGCTGTTCGCTAACAAGAGAGGACAGTCAATCGAAATGGCCCGCCTTAAGCTGGCTGTTCCTTGGTCTTGTTTTGTGTTTGAAAAGCAGCGCACACTCTCACAGGCCATTTAACCAGTGCAGTAATGACAGAGGCAAACACTTGCTGGATCGAAAACAGCACAAATGGATGTGGTACCAGAGTAAAGCAAAACTGAAACAGCCCTTTCTTTTTCTTGTTTGTTTTTCTCTGAGAATGAATGCAAGGTCTACAGTGGGAAGAGCACATGACATTTTCAACAATGCATGTATATTTAAACGTGTGTTCTGGCTTCAAAGTGGATCGGTGCCGCATGTTGCACACTTCAAAGTCTCTGCTAGCATTTCTCCACGCGTGTGCATTCGCATGCACGCGTGTTCGGGCCAAATGGCCTGGAGGAGGTGGGAATGAGGAGCTTCCTGCACAACTCCACTTGACTCCATAAGCACCACGAGTAGCACAAGACACTCACTTTCCAGGGGGAGGAAACATGTAACCCCAACACGGGGACGTGAGAGCTGACAAAGATGTCCGTGTCCTGGCTTCTATGACCGTCTGCGTGTTGGTCTTTCAAATGAGAAATGAGCTTGACTAACCATGCAGAAACACTCCATCCCGGTGCAGAATTGCAAAGCAGCACCACAGGAGAACCACATGATGGACAGAAAAAAGGAAGATGGAAAAGGAAAATTATATGTTGAAGAAAGAAACCAAAGCCTGAGGATATTTTCACTTGCCGACTATTTGCTTCTTTGAAGCCAACCCTGGTGTGATTGCACCATTTGTGCTGTTTACTTGTGAATGCAGGTGTGAATGAACCCCTAGTGTGTGTTTTTCTTTGTCACGTATCATGAATTAATTCCAATCACATCCTTGTCTTAATTCTTGTCTCACATCCAATTATTTCTTCACTGGCTGTTGCTAGATTTTAGCCATTAATGAACAGACAACTATCAATGAAGAAAACATAAGGATGTGATATGTATCATGTCTGCATGTCCAGATGATGCAGAGAAGGAACATGGTTTTAACTCTACTCCAATAATACTACAATGACTATCCTCACCAGTTATGTCCTTTTCACTGTCAATGTTACTGCGCTCACACTTTCAAATAGGTGATGTGAAGAACACGCATTGTCAAACTGAGGTTTTCAGAGCAGCTAGGATCAAATCTTACAACAGAAACATGCTCAGCTTTTCAATGTAACACCAGCAAAAACAACTTCTGAGCAAAGAGCTTCTCTCTGGACTCTCACATTTAAACGCCATTCAGCAATCATACAGGGAGAAATCCATTGCAGGAGAGGCACAGGCACCAATTTCTCCACTGACGGCAGCCTCATTTGTCCACAAAGCATTGCAGCAACAAGAACCTGCTGTGTTCTGCAGCTTGCTTTATCTTGACTGAAACATCTTGCTCTCTTGCTTTTGTTATCGCCAGTGCTATCACTCTTTCTAGCGGCATGAACACACCACGAGGTTTTCCAACAGGCGTTCAACTCTTTTCAACGACAAGTGGGCAAGTTAAGGAAAAAGTGGATACATGGACAAAAGACAACATAACAGCATTAAGTCTTCCCTTATCGTGGTTTTACCTGTAATGTCCGGTTTCTGTGGCATGAAGAACTGATAGAAGGTGGGCTCCGACAGGCCCTTGACATTGCGCGCTGTGATTTCCACTTCGTATCTCGTGTTCCACTGCAGCGGCTGAAGCATGGCAAAATCATTCGCTCCTGGGACCAGCTTGGTCATCCACTGTTCCTCTTTATCCTGGCAGGAGAATAAGGAGGAGACAGAGAAGAATGTAAAGAATATTCTGCTTCCCCTTGAATAAATTCTCCGCGTTTCATTTTTGTCAGCGCATCAAGGGAGACCAGGGGGAGTGTTGTTTTACGCGATAAACAACAGCTTACCCTTTGTGTTTTTCATCTGAGGAGTTCCTACGATCAGAAATGGAGATGCTGATGTGAAGCGCCTACACAGATGCCCTCGCATAGGTGAAAAGAAAAAGGGTAATCCTCCTGTTTTTCATCAGCTTCACAAAAGTTCTGTGATGCGTCTCCAGTGCTTTGTGGCCTCAGCCCTTTCTCTTTTTACCCCTTCTTCGCCTCATTCTTCCTTTCCCTCCTCCTGCTTCATCTTGAGACCAAATGTAGACAAAGGACTGAAAACAATATCGACTCAGGCATGTTGAAAACATGCCAAAAGTGCTGTGTGCTTAATATTCTCGCCTGCTTGGCACCCTATCACTCCAATGTTAGAGGACAGAGGAGAGCTGACGGGGCCAAGACGGGGGGGTGTAAATGAGACTTCCTGACCCTCTTTTCCCACAGCGTGTTTTCATCTGCAGTGGTATAATTTTTAAATTGTTGTCACTTCCTCATCGAGACTTGGACACACTGACAATGGGGACATATGAGATTTAGACCAGCTCAAATCCATTTAGTCCTGTGGTGAGGTTCTGTACGAGTATCATCTATTCTGCTTCCTGGCCTCATCTCAGCTGCTCGCCCTATCTTGTGAGTTTAAGCTGCTTTTTGCTATTTTACATACCAAAAAAAACAACAACAACTGCTTAAATGGTTGAATGAATTCAGAGAGCGTGCGTGTACTCTCATTTAAAACATGAATGGTAAGTGTCTCAAGGATTGAAAAACAGAGATTCTCAAGCAGAACATCATTCATTTTACCACCAACACACTCCCTCAGCTCAGCTCACTCGGCTCACTCAACAGGAACCTATCAAACTATTGAGTCTAATACCGTCAAGCAGGAGGAGAGAGTATTTCCAGTGTCACATGTTGCTTTTGTGTTAAAGAATGAGAACTCCATGATTGTGAGCCATTTTGGCATCTCTCATGTGGCACAAAAGTGCAGACATCAAAATAAAAGAGAACACCTTGAAATCGGAGCAGACTCATTTTTGCAGTTTACTAAGTGCTGGCTTCATTCACTCAGCCACCGTGATGGGATTGTTATCAACACTGCTCCTTTGTTTGGTTCAAGCTGTGAAAGCAGCGTCAAAAAAAAAGAAAGAAAAAAGTGTTTTTAATGTCACTGCCTATTTTCAAGGTTCTAGATCTCATTCTTCTACCGGTGCAATGCCTTGACATGTTTACTGCAAATTACTCACAGTCTTGTATTTGACTATGTACTCCACGATGGGCATCCCTCCGTCATCCTGCTTGACCAGCCCCAGCCTGTACGCTTTGCCCATTCCTCTCTGCCCGTGGACCGCCGGTGGGCTCGGCTCTCCTGAAGGAGACGTGGACGAGAGGGAGAGCCAGAAGAGATGTGAGACAAAACGTCTTTGCGTGTGTGTTTTGCTTCTTCTTCTCCGTGAAGGGATGTGCGTGTGCCTGTGTGTGCATTCCCAAGGAGGGGAGCAGGTGGCAATGTGAGATATGAGATAAGGCTGCAGTACGAGGAGAGGGGAGGTTTTAAGCTGAATTAAATTCATATTACAAGGCAACTCCCCCTGCTTGGCTATAACTAATGTTGACTGGGGGCTCTTATTATTCACTGTATTTTGCTAATTGGATCTTCCCTCTCACATTCATTCTCAGTAGCTGCACTGCTGTGTAATATTAACGATGGAAATGCTTTTTTTTTCCGATGGCCTTGCCTGGATTTACTACAATCCTGCTGTGCCAGATTGCCAGAATAAATAAAATGCTTATCATAAAACCCCCTGCAGTATAACATTTTTAATGCAGCAGTTTTGCATCAAGACACAAATTTGACAGGATCTATTCCAATAATATGGATTCATATCACTGAAATATGAGGAGGTTGTAACCACCTCAAACCTAAGCCCGCCAGAGATTCAGAAGTCGGCAAATAAGTGTCATTTTTGTTAACGTGCTGATGCTTTGAAGAAATTTAACAGTATGTTTGCAGTTCTATCACATATCTTTATTTTATTTTATGAAATCACACCCAGATTGCTCTGATATCAAGTCAAATAAACATCCAGCACCGTTACATTAGCGATTATAACCCAGTTTTATAATAAATATGACATTTTTGTACAGTGGGATTTGTATCTTTATTATCTTCAGCACATCTTCATTTGTTGACTGCTGATAATTAACAATTAACCCAATCTATGTGCCCATTGTAGCAACAAATTAAAGTGATTATGACCAAATTTCATTTCACATCCATATGCTAAGTAGCTGTTAGAGTAGTTCTGACAATTCCTTTGAGAGGCTCTTATTTTGATGTCTTGTGCAATGACCTGAAGAGGAAAAAAAGAGAATGGGATCTTACGGATGGGTAAAGTCTGGAAGGTCTCCGTGTGGCTGAACTCCCCCTGACCTTTCCCGTTGACAGCCGCCACTCGGACCTCATACGTGGTGTTGGGCTCCAGACCTGTCAGCACCACTGTCGCTAGAGAGAGAGACACAGGCAGAGGTCACGTCACCTGAAAATATGTGGCGGCCATCGATCATGTAGATAACAGAGCGAGGTGGATTATTTTGAATACTGCAGACAGGAAAAAATGAGGGAATGGCCATAATGTGCAAAGCCTGAAAGCCAAATGTGTGGCATTTTCTTTTATATATTAGACTAAATGTGAAAATAGACAGCTGCCATTGCTTTGTTTTGTTTGTCCCATACACCTGTATGTGTGCACTATTCATGCTTGATGGAGGCCCTGTGGCCCAAATGCTTATCCAACGCTTATTGCTTTGAATTTTTTTTTTGTTTTGGCGTCGTGCACCCAATTAGCCTCGTCAGAGGAGAGGAGGCTGTTACAGCGGCATGTTAAAAGTGTCAGTGTGTGTGTTTGTCCAGAGTGATCTAATGTGCAGTAAGTAGGGCAGACTT
Organism: Selene dorsalis; assembly: GCA_900303245.1. Classification (NCBI taxonomy): domain Eukaryota; kingdom Metazoa; phylum Chordata; class Actinopteri; order Carangiformes; family Carangidae; genus Selene; species Selene dorsalis. The sequence continues at coordinate 77,531 of OMNW01015356.1, forward strand.
CACTGTCATGATGAATAATTTTTAGAAATAAATATGCTGTTTACAGACCATTATTACAGCAGCCTGATGGAGCTTTGTCATAAGGTGCAAGAGGTGGACGACCAGACAGACACATAGTGAAGAGCGGCTCCAGTTTCTGCTTGAGTACTAATTATAAAAACTATGGGAAAAATATATATGTGAAGAAAAATATCACCAGTGTGAAATGTTTGTACTGCAGACTAAATGACTGGAGTTGAAAAACCAGATACACACCCACTATTATCCTGAACAATAAGATATAATCAGTGATGCATTCAAAGATGGGATGTGAGTGTAATTTCCATGAGATCACTGTGTGTTTTACAGAAGGATATCAGAGCTAAGACAGCAGATAACAACAGTGTAGCATGTTGAATTCATACTGTAAATTACATTTATGATGGAGGGAAACAGGAGATCTCATTATCAGAGCACACTGCAGAGTCCCATTTAAATTCTACAGTGATTAGAGTCTGTTTACATAACCTCCACTATTCAGAAAAGCCAGCAGAGAGCCGACAGTGTAATGAGCTTGAGTGAAAGTTGTTGTTTTTGTCAGTCCGCTCAAATTAAATACTTGAATGGTAATAGGTGCTTTTGCAGTCCTTTAGTCCCAGAACTGAAAACAAATCCCGCAATTTGCAGCCATGCTAGGTTCGTTTCCAGGCTATAAGCAGACATTTCAATTTGGATAAAAGCATTCGAATGAAACGAGTCCAGGCATCTCATTATGTTGAAGAGTTTATTGTGTTAGTACTCTCCACTGAGGATATCTGAGGTGGCTTCTAAGATTATATGATGACGTGTAATTAGTCCAGCTCACCATTTTAATATTTTAGTCTCATATTTCATTTAAATAAAAAGCCACATGTAGCGAAATGATGATAATTAAGCCCCAATGTTTCATTATATGTGCCTTGTTCTCCTCCTCTCAACATATGTGTAATGTATTTTTACATACACAGTTAAAGTCCTAGCTGGTGTTTAGTATTCACCTCACTGCATCTCCATATTGTAACTGACTCTGAAATGAGGGATATTAGTGATAAGCCCTTCAGGTTTGTCAGACCTGCTTATCACCCACCCATTTGTCCTCTGGCTTCCATTTTCCCTCTATCCATCCTTCACCTCGTGTTGTACTCTCCCACCAACAGGCTTAGAAATCAATTTGGAGTCGTAAAGCATAAGAAGAGGAGGAGCGTGCTCTTTCAGCTCTGACAGGCTGTGGCACTCTGCCCGTGAGGTTCGTCATGACCCAATGACATCTCAGGGCCGAGGCTCTGGAGGGATGCGTGGCGGATCACGGGACATGCTTCAGACTCATGCTTGATAGGTGTCAGCTGATGAGCGCAGGTGTTAACAGGCGGAAAGGCTTGTTAAAGCTGGACACAATGTTAATGTGGTGGGTAGAGGTGTGATCTCCCTGGACTGACTGAGTACAAGCTGAAAGTTTTAAGCTGCTTGACACATGAGAAATATTCTTTTTCCTCAAAAGTGAAGTAGTCACATTTCTATTGGTTACTATGGTCACTGAACTCATCTTTTATCATGTGAATAGCAGAATTTTAACAAAACAGACTATGATGAACTAAATACAATTTATTCTCTGGTGCCATGCGAAAACTTTTTAACCTTTGTAGGAATACTTAACAATGAAAGCAAGCACTCTCAAAGAAATATGCCAACGTGTCTGCAAGTCTCAGTCCCTTAATTCAATACACAACTATTTTATTTCACCATTTTCTGAGCACTAGGGCAAAATTTCACATTAGCATATTTGTGGCAGTTAGCAGATATTGAATAATAATTTCACAAGGCCCACTGCTTGACTGGAAAACTATTACTACACTATTTAATTGAGGAGAATGTCATGTACAAGTATAGCTCCATTATTTTCATATGTTCATAATTATTCTGTTGTCTGTCAATATCAGCACAAATAGAAATGTGCTTATGTAAAGCTTTCATGGTCCTTAACTTTATCATCATATGTTGAGTGACTTTCTTCGTCAGGCTCTATTTAGACATCAGTGGAATGTAAAAACCTCAGAGGGTCAGTGGCCTTTTGCATAATGATGCGAGTATGAAAGACAGAAAGTATGTCATGTCATTCATCTGTGGATTACTGCTACTGATGATGGCCTTTAAACGGAGGAAATGGAGACAGAACTAGACTTTTTCAAATAACGACATTGTGCATAATGGATTCCGCCTTTACAACTCAATCATGTTCTTTATATTTTGCTCAGTGGCTGCGTCTTATGGTGTTTTTCCATAAATCATAAATCAGGTGAACACCACTCACTCTGGACACTGTGTGACTTGACGTCTCTCCAGTCCTGTGAGCCCACCTCCTTGTACTGGACCAGGTAGAAGCTGATGGGCACTCCGCCGTGCGACTCGGGCTTCATGAAGGTGACGGTCGCCAGGCGCTGGGAGACGGCTGACAGACGCACCGCGTACGGATTCGAGGGCACATCTGGAAAGATGTTGACAGTAATGGCGTCAGGATGTGAAAAACAAAAGCTGTGGGTACTTTTAGTGCTGCAGATGCTTCTTCCTCCTGCCTCCTACCTATTACATCACTGCCATCCCCATAATCTAACTAAAGACAGACATTATAGCTGCAGTAATTCCAGGCCTCCAAAGTGATTTGACAGTTTGAGGGAAGCTGCCACATCACTCAGATGCATTGCTGATTTGTCCTTGAGCTTGTTTGAGTTGCAGACAAACATATTTGCTCTTTTATTTATGGTTCGTCACTTGGAAAATATTAGCACTCTCATATTTAGTGTAGGCTTCATTCAAATCAAAACAGACAAACTTATTTTCTAGAAGGCAGTTCCTACTGATTTTTACAGGGTTCAGCTCTGAAGATGCTCTGTGGAGGAGTGATGAGTGTTTTCAGCTTCCACTGAAGATCTTCCCCCAGATCTCCATTACCGACTCCAACTTTTACTAAAGTGTATGTGTGTGTGTGTGTTTTCCTGTGTGTATGTATGCCTTTGTGCAGAAATCTAAGTGTCAGAACCACTTCCAAAACTCATTGTTTTCTGCAAGACTACATATTAGGTCAGCTTTTTGTTCACTGCTTTCCCCCTTTGCAGAGCAATTCAATCAGCACTAAAGATAATTGGACCGCACTGTTGTGTATTAGTCTGCGCTACAGTAAATTAGGGGCTACTTCAGTGAATAGCGAGGGGTAGGGTAAATCAGATGCTATTCGAGATTAGGCTAGCCTGAATGGGGCTGGGAGTTGTAGTGGAATTTATCTTCCTGAGAATTGCAAATAAGGCTATTACTATTAGTGGAGAGGTAGAAGGTTACAAAGTGGTTAGATGGTTAGAATTAGTGATTCAAAGGATGTGAGGTCCATGACTGCATACATGCTGGACTCAAAATTAAGTCCCCAGTCTCATTAGCTCAGGTTTAGGGGCTACACAGCAGCAGCAGTTGTGCAGACTCACCGGCCTGGGCCAGAATGAACTCCTGGTATCGAACTCCGATGTTGTTCCTGGCTGTGCAGTTGTAGCGACCAAAGTCCCTGTCAGACATAGGAGTCACCTAGGACCAGGAAATGATCGTTATTATGTAATTCCTGCAAATCTCTAATGGTACGGTAAATGGTTTTGGTTTTATTTGTCCTCGGACATTTCTGCTTATGTCCCAAAACAACACTAACAACAGGTCAAATGGTGACATGTAATGTGCGAAGGGTCAGTAACCCTGATGTCCACAGCCTCACTGTCACTCTCACTTCTCAGTGCCAGTGGCTCCAAACTCATTTCCCACTGGAACAATAAATTGTTTAGACACCTAAATAATACAGAGGCTAAATAATATGTTTTTCTTTCTTTCCTTTCCCTGCAATTCTTCCTGCTGCAAAACACCTATCCATTCTAATCCTCCAGTTTATGTCACTGATGTGACCTTACAAGGTAAATGAAAACAGATGTGTGGAAATGAGTGGAGCTATTTAACATTTTGAAAGATCATTTCAGTTTAAGAACATATTTTTTTAATATAATTACATCCTTTCAACACGTTTTTCTGTTTTGCAAAGGATTTGTCAGCCCACTTGCTGGGATAGTTGGGAACCACGTCTCTATTCAATCTTGTTTTGACATGACAGCTGTTTTGACATGATGAAAACTATCTATTTAATTAAAAGTTGTTTCGATTAATTCTATTCACAATCACTGACACAGATGGATTATTTTTCTTTTCCATGAATCTGTCACTACTTTTGATTTGGTGATTAAATGTTTAATTTATCAAATGTCAGAAAATTGTAAACCACAGCCATCATCAAATGACATATTTACCTTGGATATTTTAACACAATCAGGAAATGGAACTGGTTTAATCACTATGATTACAAAAACCTATGTAGATCAATTCCCACTCTCACACAGAATCAATTAATTATTCTACAAATGTCAATGCTACTTAATGGGGACACGATAAGTAGCGTGAGAGTTCCCTCATGTTGTGTAATTACTAGTAAACAGGTCAATATGACCTGCACCCACCTCCAGCACCGACTTGCCCTCTGCGGTGTGCACCCGCGTGTTGGCCGTGCCCTCTGCGGAGATGGTGAAACGCTCTCTCCTCCACAGCATGGTGGCAGGGGGATTGGACATCACATCACAGCTGATGTTGACCGGGTTCCCCTCCCATGAATAATAGATGGTGTGATTGGTCAGGAACTTTGGTATATCTGTCCAACATAAATAAAATAGAGACATTATCCCTCGCACACCCCTCATTTATACGGTAACTGGTGGTATGTCAGGAATTTGCGGCAGCCAATTAAACGCTCAAATCAAAGGTGGAGCTGCGTTGGATGATCAAAGACATAAAAATGACTTACTAAAGCTTAACCCCCAAATTCCTCAAAGGGAGAAAAAAGAAAATGCATTTCATTAATGCTCCCCAAACTCTCTCTGCACTGTTAAAAAGAAAATCTCTCACTTAATTCCAGCCAAGTTTTGCTGGGAGGAGA
>OMNW01015357.1:0-14651 GCA_900303245.1 Selene dorsalis
CTTTTAAGATGCATCTTACATATGAGCCTTATCTGACAAATAGGCCAGGTGAGGAGAGCAAATTATAAAGACAGTAGATAGATGGCTTAGAGTCAACAGCATGTTTAATGAGTGTGTTGGTCATGTAAAGTGTAAGGAAAACAGAAGAACACCTGCTTAAAGCTGTTCACCTGTGATAAGATCACCTCAGACATATAGTGTACCAGGATTGAAGAGGCCTTTATGTGGTTAGTACTGTACTTAGTACTGCAATGACAATAGGGGGCAGCAGAGAGCAAAAAGTGTGTGTATCCAAGAAATACACACACAATAAGTTTTTCCGCACATTATAGCCTCTAGAAGCCAGAAGCTAGAAAATATGGTGAGGACCGGCCTAAATGTCCTCACTTTACAAAATGGTCCTCACTCCAAAGGTTTAAAATTCACACTTGTCCTCACAATGATAGGAGTACACACACACACACACACACACACACACACACACACACACACACGCGCAGACTGCAGACTGCAGACTGCAGGTTTCACTATCATCTGCTTCTGCTTTGAACCTTGCTTCTCATATGTCGTCACCTGGCCTTTTGCAGAGGACACAGACCCCTTATCTAGACAGACACACAGACAGAAACACACACACACACACACACACACACACACACACACACGCCAGTGACTAATACTTTTGGTCTCATTTCAAGTTCTGACCTTTTAGGGTTTTACTAACTGGTAATGATAGTGGAAAGAGGAAACAGAAATTTGCCGTCTGCCGGATCTCATCATATTTGTCAAGCCCCTGCTCTGTTTGGCAGAAGGGAGGTTGACTCACACACCATATGTGTATGTCTGTGTGCATACATGAGAGAGAAAGAGAGAGACCAATGGAGGATACGTGTTTACGTAAAGGGGCTGGATAAAACAGCAGCAATGCATAAAATGCAGCAGCACCACTTGTCTAATCAGGGGTGCAGTCAGTTTTCTGTGATGTTTTGTAATTATCTTATTAAATGTCTGTTCATTATCAACTTGCAAACACAGTTTGTTTGATGCAATTTGCAGTCTGATAGGATTTTTCAGGACTGCTCCACTTATTTAATAAAGTCATTTTCAATGCAGAGGCAATTTATTCAATTCCATTCACTCTTTGCTACCTCATATTGCATTGGAAAAAGTCATTTAAAAATTGTGACATTTATATCACATACATAATCCCAACTGTCATTTAACTCAAGATTTACTTTGTATGTTGGAGGTGGTAATTGGGATTTATACCAACGTGCAATACAATATTTCATTAATGCACAGTTAATGCATCCATTTACATTATGTGAGCATTTCCATCAACAGTGTAAATGCCAGCATTGCAACTAAAAACTGTTTTTAGGGCTCAACACAAGAGTTAGTCACCCTCCCTCGAACTGCTGCCCCAAAGCTTTAATGATGTCATACTAAAGATTTTGAGGGAGTCTGATATAAGTGGGCAACAAAGCTCCCACCCCCAGCTAATGCAGGGTGGGTTTAGTTCTCTGCGTTGGTAAGTCAATTGATCTCAAAAACCTGTGTAGGAAGTGGGGACAGGATGAGAGGCTGTTTTATTTCTAGCTCCTTATATTGTGAGATGGCCATTGTTTTGTCCCTGTGTACAGTATGTATATATGTGTGGTTGTGTGTCTGGGATCAATGCAGGGGAGCATGGCCATCTGTCACCGAGCTGTGAACCTGCCACTCTGACACACTAAATATGCAGAGAGGGTGCGCATTATCTTGCTGAGATTGACTGAAAGTGTCATAAAAGTCATCTCATCAAACGTAATCGCACTGCAGGTATTCTCAGAGGTACAAATAAATGAGCTCCGCTCCAAAAAAGACATGGTCGCACTCATACTTTGACTCATAAAATGACAAATGCTATGCTAATGCTATCAACAGATCGAAATCAAAACTGATCATAGTGTTTTGAAGGACGGCGAGTAATTAAAATGTTTACCTTACAAAGAGTTACTTTTTTTTACATATTCGCTATTAATGGGCTTCAGGTAATGATGACCAAAAAAAAAAAAAAAATCAATGAGTATGATTTTTCAAATGAAGTCTTTCATTTACAGTGCCTGTTATTTCCAATTCTTTTTTTGGGGACTCTTTCATCAGGGCACTGTATGCACACACTAATAATAATGCACCACATGCTGGCAGGGCTCCATGTTGGTTTATTTCCTCCAAGGAATTCATGAGCATGATTTTGTGATGGTAATTAAATAAACCCATCCCGATGTTGAATCTCAACTTGTTCGTGTGCTCCTTTTTTTTTTTGCTTTTATTAGCTTGAATGTATTTTTAGGGGCCCACGGGTGTTGTTTGGTGACAATCCTCTTAACTCTTCAACTTCAGAGTTTTCATTATAGCTCTGTGGCTTTCGAGAGCCAAATTCAGAAAGTGCATACACAAATGAGACATTCTATGACTATGAAAGCCTTGGTATGGTGTTGCAAAATTAAAAATGTGGCAATCAAATATTGAGCTCTCAAAGCAATTTCTTAATAAAGACTGGAGGAGAATTTGCATTATTATGAATCTCTAAATATAACTGCACTGTACATGTTCATGATTCACCTGAAAAAACTTTTCTTGCTTTCAGTAAAAGCCATAGACATTTAGTTATAATTTGCAAAGTTGCCACGGAAACTCAACCATGAGTGGCAAACAGGCAGCTATTGTGTCATTTTACTTCACAAACACATTTAGAAGGAAGTCATGCAGGAGTTTTTAGATATTGCTAAAGACTCAGGAGAAGTGAAGCAACATGAAGCGGCACTGTCCACAGACAACCAAAATATCCTTTGAAGTCCTTGTGACTTTGATCAGACTGACAAATCCAGCTTTAAAGTAGGACTGGGGGTCTGTATGCCTTCAGGCTTTGTTGGGTGTAATGTTACTTCTCTGCCGTCGAGCTACATAAATATGTACATATGTATGTCAGGGAACTCAATTTCGGGCCACATTTCAACCTTCAGCATTTCACCTTTCAAAATCACTGACTGTCTAATATCTCATGACACTCTCAAATGCAATGGCCTCAGGTTTTACAAGATAGCAACTTGTTTTCTTCCTAATACAGCAGCTCTCCTCGTCTGCAGCAGCCACCTGATGGCTGATAAGTGTTGCTAAAGGTTGTTAACATAATATAACATAAAAAAGTGACATCTGTTCTCCTCTGTTCTTCCATAATCTGCTGCAAGCAAATGTATTTTGATGACATTTCCCGATAAGGAAATGTATTTCAGTTTTATTTCACTAAAATATTATGAAGTGATAATCCTTTTATTCATTTGGTGTTTATTTTTTTGATAAATGATGTAATTTAGTCTTGAAGTATGCGCATGCCAGTAAATCAATGCATCATAATTAACTGTTGAGGAATGAGGTCATTGACCCATTGCATTACTTTACAGGTTTTTCTAGTAAATCACAGTGTCTCTCTTTACCCGTGACTTCTCCTCCAGCCGCGTCATCATGACGATGGTGTTGGATCTTTGCTCCCACACCATCCTCCAGAAGTCACTCAGTGTCTCAGGCAGAGGCCCCTGTGTGGCGATGTAGGCATTCTGCTTTCTGTAGCCATCAATGTAGTTGGCATTTATGTAGTCACTGCCTGGAACAGCTGTAACAAAGAGCAGTGAGCATCGCTATGATTATTTGATCAACAATATTGCTTGGACACAGAGATTAGATTAAGATCTGAATCACTTTAATCAAAATGAATAATACATTTATGGATATTTTTCTTGCTGATATCAAGAACTTTGACAAGCTGTACTACGACAATCTACCTCTATCCATGACCTATGATGCATGGCACTTTAAAATGGAGATAATAAATTGCATCCAAGAAAAACAGATACATGTGCTTTGTGGATAAGCTTGAATTTTTTAAAGAAGCAGCTGCAGGCAAACAAAACCTCTGTGGCAGTGATAAAACTAAAATCGAGCAGTTGCAGCCCCTGTCAATGGCTATCTGAAGGGTTAAATGGTTGCACAAGCTCTTACCATCAACAGAGGTGAGCACCACTCTAGAGTGGTCATAGGCGATGACGTTTGCATAGCGATTCTTTGGCTTGTTGACTTCCATGTTGGAGTTCTCCCAGGTAAACTGCTGGCCTGGATCAATGGACTGTTAGAGTGCAGGGATGAAAAGAGAGGGGAAAGATGGAGAGAGAACAATTATAAGAGTGGGCACCGAATCAAGAAAAGATAATAAAAACACAAAGAGAGGCTCTTGAGTGTAACACTGGTCAAGGGAAAGGGCACTAAAGCAGTGTTCTGTAGACAGCAACTCCTTTAAGAGGAACATACGGCCACATCATGTCACTTGAAAAGCCACAGTGGAGTGCTACAGGTTAGTGGTTTTATATTGTGTGGAACACAGTGCAGACAGAGGATATCAGTCAACAACCCCCACACTATTGACTACGCTACAACTGCTCTCGCTGCATTAACAGGTTAATTATTTGCATGACATTTGGGACTTGAATGCTAACGAAGTAGGAATATGAAGGCTCTTGTTTTTCTCAAATCATCATCATTGATTGAGCCAAGGGAGGCCACATATTTCTCCAGTTTCTACACCCCACAATACGAGAATGAATTGGTTTGAGCTGTTGAATAAGTGCTTTGCTGAAGCTTGCAGGCAAACACAAACACCCATCTTCTCCCTTTAGGACGGTCCTATTGAATTACCTAATTCTTAGAAGTCACATGCATGACTGCTTCTCCTAACGAAGCAGATTCCTTCCATTCTCTGCCTTCTTCTCTTCTGTCGTCATCTGTTTCTGTTGCCTTTTCCTTTCTTGTGTTTTAGTTTCACCCTTGCTTTTTCAGCTTCTCTCTGTTTCTAACTCTTTCCATCTTTTATCATTTGTCTCCAGGGCTGAGACGACACTAGACTGCATACATATTGATCCGGGGAGATATGTGACGGCCTCCCATCCCTTGGCTCAATAATGTCACAGAGTCTCTTGTTATTCTGTATCGATCTCTCTAAGCTCACACCGGAACCATGTCCACTAATTCCCCAGACCTTTCGCCTCACAAATCCAGCAGGACTCAGAACGACACCTTTTAAATTCCTTCACTAACTTAATGTGGCTGTAGCACTAATTTACTTATTAGAAGTTATTTCATGTCAAAACTTGACAGCTAAACACAATAATAATTGTTATTGGATAAGGGATGAAATAAAGGACACAAGGTGAGGCCTGGAGAGAACCCTGGGCAATTAAATGATTAGCAAAACATATTTTCAGATGCTGCAGATGAGGTATGTAATGATCTGTACTGTAATGATCAAGGTTGTCAATAAATCATAGTTATAGGAAAACTGCTGTCAAAACAACACAAATCAAAAACTCTCCATGTAGCTCTCTTCCCTACAGAGGAAAAAGACAAGCACATAAGTAAAAATATGGAACTAGTTATTTCAGACCAGACTATTTTAGAGCACATGGTATTTGATTTTGAGGATATGAAAAATGTAGAGTTCTCATTTGCAAGAAACTTTTACCACAACACCAAATTGTGCAGTGGTGACAGTCTTGTGGGTACAGGCCTATTGCTCCTGATGAGCTCAATGCTGCCAATTTCTCTGTCCATGCCTGCCAGTATGAAGAGAAAGATTTCATTTGCAGTCAAAACATGTCATATCCATTTGAGAGCTCAGTGAACACAGCGGGCGCACTAGACAAACAAGTAAGGTAGAGATGGTAGAAAGAGGTGAGAAGCAAACGCTGAAGGTTTTCTCGCTGACACACTGGAAATGCTTTCAAATAAACATAATGACAGTGCTATGACGACTGCAGCGTGATATTGCTTCCCACGTTAAAAAGACTATCAAGAGGAGCTGCATCATGCCTGATTGACAAATTCTGCTCATTACCCAAGTGTTCTCATTGCTCAGTGTGATGCAGACTGGCGTTGGTGGTAAAGGAAGTGTCAGGCCGCCTAAAACATCAGGGAGAGGAAGTGGTGAAGCCTCTGCAATTTCTGTGCCTTTGGGGTAAGGCACGACGGGAGCAGCCGGCGAACGTGACTGTGACAAAGCGCCATGAGCTCTGCCACAGCGCCTCAGCTGGCACAGAGACGGGCGGCCATCTGCCGGGCATGGAGGGGGTCTTCCCTGGCTTGGAATGACTGGTGCAGGGAGGGAATGAGGGCCGGGCTGATTGCCTGCAGTCATACAAGCCACTTCTCTGGCTTGATTCGTTTACACTAACTCAACAGGCCGGGAGGGCAATGTGCTGGAGAGGCACAGAACAACACAAGAAAGCACTTAATTGAGTGCAGATTTTTACCAAGGCCTAATTATCTCCCCAGTTAGCTGTTAATTTCACAGTGAACCACATCAAAAATCTATTACAATTACATACGCTATTATAAAATGTGCAACTCTGCATACAACCATTCAAAGCATATTCTGTAAAACATATTAATGGCCCTTTTTTATAGACCTCATACTAGACTACACTTAGACAATTATTATTTGTTTTATTCTATCCACACTGATAAAACTGTCGAGGACAGAACGTTCTGAGTGGTGTAACACAACACACTTCCACAGTTCAACAAACTGCATCCTCCAGAATGACCTGAAGACATCCCTCCAACAATGTTGAGACAAACTGGACATTAATCCCCTCTTGTTAAAGGTGGGATTTATGCAGAGCTGCTGTATTAGAATACATTAGGTGAGAGAACTGTAACTGGGGAAAAAAGACTACGTAATCATCTGTGAAATCTGAAAGCATAAGATCTTAATCATGTGAGACAAAATGCCCAGACATGGCTGACTAATAAAATAAAGCAGCACATACGGTCCTAAATGTTTTTTTTCTGTCATGTGGGCAACACTGCTGGGTAGATGATAGAACAGTTATATAAGCTTTCAAATAGATGTTATTTTCACAGTAAACACTGGACAGGGCAGAAAACAGAGCAGTTATAAAATGTTGGCTAAAGTTTGGGCTTGTGGTGATGCTCGAGGAAAGGTCATGAGGTCACTAAAATAAATTTGCTGTCTCTCCCTGGAGTGTGAAATTGCACTGCAAATTTCATGCCGGAGCAACATATGCTGGTCACAGGCAGACAGAGGCAATCACGTAACCTTTTAGGTCACAGTGGATGTAAAAAAGATCTACAATCACTCCGACAGCCTTGTTGGAGCCATCAATGTGAGGAATTGAGCTGATTAGACAAAACAGATCGAACAATCAGAACAAATAAATAAAAGGCAGCTCTTGTTTTTCTACATTCAAGGGGGCCTCCTCTCTTTATCTGGCCACACTTAGTCCCCAAACCGACTATGTGCCACTTTAAATGCAAATTTTATTTTATTTCTTTTAAAAGAAAGAACACTGACACAAGATAATCCCTCTAGGAGTTGCATCGGAGAGACCGCCTGCAAAATAACATTCTTCGGGGAAACATCAAGACACACACAGATTGCTTAAGCAAGTCGCCACCTGCTAGTTTTGTGAAAAAGCATCTCACAGCATTTAATGTAAGTGTTGGGTTCCTGGTGGAATTGGTAATAGAGCTGTAAAAATGACTGAAGAATGTCTGTGAAAGAAGTCTTCCATAATCATTAGAATTCATGCATATGGGATCAAAGAGACAAACACAAAACGTCCGCCTAGACATGATAATAATAATAATAATAAAAAAGAATCACATTTGTATGCTTGACATGCACTGATACACTATTATTGGTCAGTTTCCTACCTCATACTCCTGGGAGAAGCGGAGGCCGTCGTTGGCCTTCAGTCGTTCAATGTGGTCGGCCAGGTCAACGACAGGAATGGGCGGGTGTTCCCTCATCCCTGGGAGAGGAAGAGGAGGAGAAGGAAGAGGAAGAGGGAAGAAGACAAAGAGAAGAGTGAGACCTGGTGGTTCCTACATGAAACATGCACATCGACTTGCACAAACACTGGTTGGACCACAGGGTGAGTGAGGCTGCCAGTGGGACCATGGGGTGGCTGTGTAACGGTGAGGAGAGTGCACTTTGTTCAACAATGCATGAAGAGAAGGAGGAGAGGGAGAAAGAGAGGGAGTGGAGAGGTACAGAAAGAGAGAGAGAGGGAGAAAGAGAGAGAGAGAAAGAGAGAGAGAAAGAGAGAGAGAGAGAAAGAGAGAGAGAAGGGGAAGCGCGCACAAGTTGAAACAGGCTGGTGACATTTGGTGATATCGTCATGCTAAGTGAGGAGGACAGAGGTGGGGCTGGCTCGGCGATGCACATGAGTGACTGGGTGAGCATGCTCCTGGAAGGAAGCAGGAGGCAGACATCTCTCTGACTCCACAACGCTCAATTGGTGGCAGAGGTGGGATCAGAGCAAGAACCCACAAGTCTCTACAAATGAGTCACACTGTCACTTCCCAGAGAGAAAAAAAAACTGACTGGTCACCAGCCAAAACTCATTTCTTTGAAAATCTCTTTCCCTTACAATAGACTATCTCTCGGCCCAGCCCGGAGCGCTTGGGCTGGATTAATTTCAAACAACCCCCCTGCCGCTCTCCAGATTTCTCATCGCTGGGTTATTGGATGATTTATTGCTAATCTACCGACACAAATTCCCCCTGTGCCTCTGAACTTGGCAAGGCTCTGTGCTTAAACGGATTGCCGGGAACTTGCCCTGTGTGTTAAAAGTTAACTGTATGCCACGCATGACAACGCTACAGAGTTACACATGGAGCATCATTAATGTAACATATAGCCTTGAAGTCACACAGGGATCAGAAAGACACTTTCAAACGCTATAGATGTTAGCATTAGTGCCTTTGGCTGACTGAACCTATAAGGTCATGGGTTATACTTTCAGATGAGTGATTGCTGCAAGCTTATTATTGCTGCAATGCTAATGTTGGTAACTATGGCCACTGCACAAAATGAGATCTGGGCAATTATACTAATTTAATACTATCACACAGAGGGACCTATAACCACATTAACATCAGCGTGTATGTGTTTGCGCGTGCGCAACCGGGTCTTTTACAGCCATGTTGTTGGTTAAATGGAGAGTGAAGCCATAGATACCAAGGCTAATGCACAACAAGTGTAACTGACCGCACGGCTTAACTATCCATGAAACCATCTACACCTCTGCTTCCGCAACAAAAAAGGTGTTGTGGGAAGTTCACAGCCTAGAGAGGACACTGCTGCATCCCTGGAGCACCAGAGGCTTTAAGCTTGTGGACTTGTGATGTCTGTCAGGACTGCAACAGGGGGAATGGGATCAGGAGCGAGTGAGAGAGGAAGAGAGACTGCACGTGTGGGAAATACACAGTAGGTGAGAGAGCAGACTAACTTGGAGTGTTGGGGCAGCGATGAGAGCTGGGACCTGTGGAGAGAGGAGAGTGAAGGAGGAAGGAAGAAGAACACTCAATCAATGGAGATGGCTCAGGTTCAGAAAAGGGCCAAACAGTATCTGTAAATAACCTTTCAGGCTAGTTTGCAGTTGTGAGTGCACCACTGTTGGTATTTGCCCTCTAAGGACAATTCAAGTAGTGTACATTGTGCTATTAAACAGGAGAGCATACAAAGCTTGACTTTAAAACACTCCTGTGACTCCTTGGTGTAAACTGCAGTACTGCAGAAAGGGCATCAGATGTTTTATCTGATGTGCTGAAAGAATTTTTAAAACAACCTGGATGTTTTTTTATTGTTCTGGCCATTACTTTGTTAATCATTTATGATAATATGGTAAAAACAAAGTTATTACTGAGATCTCTGGACATGGAGTATGAGTGGTCACACAGATTTTTGCCAGATGATCCAAAAAATAATCTAAATTTTGTAAAATCTCTTCATTGTATATGAAAGCTTTGTGTTTGCATAACACCAACACTAGGACTTCTGCAGTGCTGGTGTTGCACAATGCCTGATTTTTTTTTTTTTCCAAGATAATGGATTTAAACCCAATGTCAAAAGGTAACCTGATATTAATGAGGCAATCTGCAAAGTCTCACACCTCAAAACTAATGAAGGTGGCAGCATCTGGAGGTAACACTTTTAATCTACAGATATTGAGCCAACACATGTCTTTTCCTGTAAATGTTTGCTGTAACAGCCAACACCGGTGTTGACATGAGTTCATTACCTGGTGAGAAAATTTCCCCATGGTAGCATCCTTAACCAACAGTGAGTAGGATTGGTTAGGTTACACCATAAAATCAGTCTATAAACTCTGATGGATGTTTACATGTGGCAGTTTGGATGATGGTTTCCTCCTTCATATGCATTTGGATAACCTGGGGATTCATTTCAAACCTGTTTAACCATCTGACTGCCTGTATTCTTTGCTCCATTGGACTTGGTAAGTATGCTCATATTAGCACAGACAGAAATGATACCCAAAACTACAACCCGGGTCATATGAGACCAGAGTTTCCCTTTAAAATGCTCCTCTGTGGCTACTTAAAGCAAATTGCACTGCGCTCTAAATGGTACTACATGCTTTATCTGGAGTGTTAAACACAAGTGATCTCAGTTAAGTATTTGCAAGTAGTACCTGAACCAGAACTAGTATCTGGCAAGAATAACCCAGGTCATTTACTCACAGAACCAGACGCCTACTGCCTGTGTGCCGGAGGGTGCAGTCCAGGTCTGTTTAACAAACCAACGTGCTGGAGATGAGCTACAATCTACTGGGCCACTTAACAACAATCAGAATCAGAGCAGGAATGTTCACCTGCTGTGGGCGAATCAAAGACAGAAGGAACATGAGACAGAGGAATGGCCTGTTCAATATTCACTCAGCTCAGCCTTAGAGTCTCACACGTGATTTTTGATAATCACCACTCTTGAAGCAAAACAGCGAGGTGGAAAGGGAGAAAAAGAAAGAGATAAATGTTGACGTACGGAGAGAGAGAGTGGGGATAGTGAGAAAGAGAGAGAGAGAGAGAGAGAGATTACCCTACAGGGGAAATGGAAGACAAAAGAGGAAAGAGGTGGAGTGGGAGGATGGAAGAACAGGGTTCTGTTAGAGCAGCAGCACTGCTTAATTCCTCTGCAGGGGTTCAAAGGGGCTGTGTGTGTGTACGGTGAATGGGATCTTTAATAACCCGTGAGAAGGGATACACACACACATGGAAAAAACACACAGAAACACAGGAGTGCACAAAATGCGCGTGCACCGGGGGTTGACATTTTCTCTCAGCTCCATTGTTCCCTCTGCCTGGCTCACCTTGACATCAGAGGCAGCAGGACTCATTACCAGCTGGGTGGAATGAAAGGAGCTCATGGAGGGAGGAGGAGCGAGGAGCGAGGGAGGAGGGAGGAGATCAGGAGGAAAAAGGAAGGAGGCTGATGCTGAGGCAGGCACGCTGACACAACCCCCCCTCCACCCACCCTCACCACACTTCACTGCTGTGCGTGGATGGAATCTGAATTGACTCAGCCTAACTCCAATCACACTGACCAGCAGCGGGTATGATGGCAAACATGATTTGGTTATTTTCTCATATCGACCTATTTTTCTTTTTCTTTATTTTTTTTGGAGAACTGGTCAGATTTTTAGCCTGAGGATAAATAAGCACAACACATGAATTTCAACATCTGTTACAAGGCCCTAACAAACAAGAGATCCATCAAAAGAAAGGAAGGCAGGTGTTCATTGCACAAGTAGATTGCTTCTGGAAAGGCTTTAGAGTTTAGATGAGAAAAAAATCATTACAAAATGCAATATCCTCCATTTAAACAAAAAAGAAAATCTTAAAAGTAAAATATAATATGGAACTTTTTTTTACAGGTCTGAGTCACCTTTGGATGTTTCCTGTCAGTGCTGAAGGATTCTGTGATTTTAAATTACTCACTGATGAATTACTCACTGGGTTTTTATTTTGGAATCCTAAGTCACCATGGCAGAAAACACTATCTAGTCATTTTTCCTGACAGAAACATCGAGGCAGGCTCTGATTAAAATGTACATATTTAGGATAGAAGACAGTCACACATTTCAACACACTTACCCAGTACAACATAGTTTACCACTAAAAAGGTGCATGAGAGCAAGAGGGGGTGGACACTCATATAATATCAGAGTTCCTACCTCCACTGAGGACACTGTGTTGTCAGCCATGTCCCTTTGCTTGTTACTTTGTTTGTTTGTCAGCAGGATTATGCAACAGGTGTTAAACAGACAAACCTGGTGCAGTGGTGGGGTCACGGTACAGGGAAGAACTCATTATAGTCTGGGGCGGATCTAGTTATAGAAGCTGATGAAGGAATTTTCATCACTTTCTGTAAGATTATGGCATTTTTTTGTCATGAAAAGCCACAGAGTTAACATCTGTGTGTCTGTGCAATTTGATGCAGACACACATAATAATTGGGTGGAAGAAAATGCTGAATCTGCTTTACAAACAGAGTTGTACTTATTAATAATAATAATAAGTAGCAGTGCATATGGCACCGGCAGCATTAAGGAGTGCTTACATCGGTGTTTCATTCAACATGCGGACTAATATAATTACACAGTAACAATAGCAGTTGCGGCACAGCAATGAAACAATTCCTACAGCTGTTGAGCTGTATCAAGTGTGTAATGGTGAAGTCATCATTTCAGACAACAGGTAATAAAAGCATACAGCTGTCTTGAGGAAGGATTAAAGATGGGAAATAAATATTGTTATACTTGAAAGACATGTGGGACTGTTTGGCCTTGGTGGAGGTGGCGCTCTACTGAATGCCAATCCAGTTACCTCCACCAAGAGGTTAGGTTTTCACGCGGGTCTATTTGTTGGTTTGTTTATTACCTCTGCCAAGGAGATTCCCCCATGGCTGTTGGTTTGTTGTTTGTTTGTTTATGAGCAAGGCTGTACAGTATGTGCTATATCTATGTGCACCAAACCAAGGGGACAGATGGGGCATGGGCCATGTAAGAACTCAATACATTCTGAAGGATCCATATTCTTCCAACTTGATCTTAAAAAAATAAATCGATTGTTATGGTGTTGACATCTCTGCCATGTCTGCAGTTGTAAGAGTTGTGAGTTCCCCACTTGGAAATTCATTATAGATAATAAACAATAATGACAATGGAATCATAATCATTGTAACTATAAGTAGGAAACATGTTTTTTCCCGAAAGCTCCAATAAATCGATTTTGGCACATACTAATACAAGCAGGGCCTAAAAACCAAACATGAAACCCTAATGTAATGGACATAGTGGTACACTGTCAATGTACAGTAAATTGCACAGCTATCTCACAGTCATTACAGTCATCAAGCGCATTTCTCAGGAGCAGGTGCTGAGAGGAAACAGATAACACTTCACCATATGTAGCTACATATGTATTTACCTGGAGTCTGGTAGTTGAGTCTTCTCATCTCCACAGGGTCAGAGGAGTTGCCCAGAAGTGAGTCCTTCACCCCACCTGAATGCTCATCTTTAGGGAGTGGTGATGCCCGCTTCCTGTGGTGGCAGAAATAGACAGTAAAGTTTTTAATCATTTATCTGAGCATTCATTTAGCCTTCAATACGATAAGCTAGCTCCAAGTGACAATGACGGGATGCCACAGAGTGATGTTAAGGTTTCTTCTATATGATTAGGAAAATACAACATGAGGAAAATGCATCAAAATCTTTGCTGTGCTGGACACTTGAGGAGATTAATGGCATCGTTAATGGTTCACAAAAGTAGTTTTGAGGACCAGCAGCTCAAGAGACAGTAGGTACCAGGGCATTATCCCCATTAGTTTGCCAACTGGAATTTAATGTGTTTGAAGAAACACCATCATTTTCCTGGAGTGGGTAAGTTGGGTTTGTTTGCTGCTGGATAGGTGACAGCTGCTATGTGGGTATGTGTACATGAACGTGTGTGTTAGTGTGTAGCAAAGATTTAAATGTGTGATTTCTGCTGCTGTGTGTGTGCTAACAGCACATTGTGTTTACTGGCTTTCCAGATTGAGAGGAAAACAGGCGGATGCTGTAATTAGCTCATCAGCTGGGTGGCACAACACTGGGTAATTAGACCAGTTCTGCAGCACCTGCGCTGCCAGGCCTGGCCTACTCGAGTCTAACATAGCACAGAACAGAAAAGCACAGCTCGGACTGGCTCAGCTCAGTCGACCGTAGGTTTGTCCATCAGGTGGAGAGAGGATTGGAAAATGCAGTCTGCCTGTATTCTGATGTTCAGACAGCTAGCATCTGTTGACACACACAAACAGGCACACAGATGTACGCTTTCCCACCTCTCTCCCTTTCACAACTACACACTCACACAGATACAGCTGCAGTCTCACAAGCCTTCTGACTGCAAATGGAAATGGGCGGAAGGAAGCATCAGGACGCCCTGTGGAAATTTCACATCTCATTGCACTCCATTTGCAAGTGGCGAGCGTGGGTTTTAGGCAGGAGCAGGGCCTTCTGTTGAAACCCAGCGTGGTGAGAATACATAAAGCTGGTGCTGCACACAGCCTTAACCCAGTCCACCTCTGCCACTGGGGCCTGGGCCTCACCGCCACCTGTTATCTTATGCTGCAGAAGCTTAAGCTAATGCTAGCAGCGTGACGGCTAATCTATGACAAGCATCTCTTCCTCTCCAGCGGAGAGCTGAGCCAGACTGTATCCGGTTTTCCCAGAGATCACTGCTGAGCTGGGCTGGGG
>OMNW01015359.1:10267-22835 GCA_900303245.1 Selene dorsalis
ATATACAGCATGTGCGCAATTTCATTACTGCCACCAAACGCGATGCTGCATTATCACTCCTCCGGGTTAACCAGTAGATGTCTGCTGGCATCGTCTGGACCTTTGTGGACACGAACTGCTCTTTGTGTCTGCTGCAAGTTTGATGTTTTATTTGCATATCATATGCACATCTTTGTTGCATAGCATTGTTCCTTCACGTGTTGCATACGATCTTACAGTGTAACACAGGTTTAAAGTGATGCCTCAGCAAAAGGACAGAGAGGGCTCAAAATACTTAGGACACATACGTTGTAACACTGCATTGCAAGGACGAGTACATTGAGATCACGACCTGAGATCACAGGTCATGATATAAATGCCTTCAGGCGTTTTATTTAATTGCTCCCCTGTGTAAATTAGTAATGTGTTATATTAAATATTTGCTTGAAATGTCCTGTTAACAAGAGTAAAGGTCAGATGTGATGATTTGGAAGCCATAACGTCAATTGATAATGTCATTAATCACTCACAGTTAGAGTAACAGGAGTGGCATGATACATGCACAGCAGGCTTTTATTGGTGTGCAGACAAAAGTCCACATAAAGAAATATAGTCCTCAGTAATTAAGACTTAAACTGCCTGATTTGAGCAAATTGAGGATTACAGAGTATTAATGTACTAAAATCTCTGATACCTTTTGTCAAAAATGTGCCTTGTTAAATAACTCACCACCTAAATTGCCCGTGCATGCACACTTTCATCCTCTATGGCTCCAGTTAAATGCTCACTCACAGCCGCCTTAGCTCTTGCTGAGGTGATTTAGTAGTTATATGTAATTTATTGTTTACAACTTCATCCTTCACACTAAAAGCCATCGAGTTCCGCAGGAGGACTATAACAGCTCCCAGCTGCTGCTGTTTATGTTTGTGTTTCTGTGGGGGTTGAAAGGGGGAAGAAAAAAGGGAGGTGGTGGGAGACAAAAAAATAAATAAAAGGAGAAAATGGAGAGGCAGACAGACAGACCGACAGACAGACAGATTGGAGAATACAAAGGATAAAGTGTGGCTGATGGCAATCTGGAATGTAGACTACAGAGGGATAGGCAGAGGATGTAAATGACAGAAAAAGAAATGATGGAGCGGAGAGCACAGAGTGAACGAGCACTGAGGGAGAGGGGCTGCAGACAGCAGTCTGAGCGGGTGTGAATGGTCTCCCTGTTATCCCCACTGCCCACACAGACAGCCACACAGCAGCCGTGTGAGCAGGTGCTGACCCCACCACACAGCAACCGCAGGGAACAACAGGTGCAGCCACTGTTTCCTTCAGCCTCCCTTTGGAGTTTGGCAGTCTAACACCCGCCCATCCCAAACACACAGCTATACCAAAGCCTCCTGACACCAAAACACCCACAGCTCACACTGAAGAGAAACAAATGGATGCTTCAGTGTACATTTATATGGCACACGAATCCTAGGCTTGAGTAATTCCATTATAAAATTAATTATGTTGCAAACAAAGTTGGAACCAGTTGAAGCAATAAGGCAGACTGCAGGTAAAAGCAATCGAAGAGAGGGCCTCAGGGTGACACAACTGCCCACAGGGACATTTAATGAGCTCTATTGATCACATAGGGCCGTATTCAATCACACATGCTAAGCTGCAAATAGAGCACCTCAAGCATGGAAAAAAAAAAATTAGACAGGATTGTAGTATAATTCAGCCTGCCCACAAAGAGAGTAAATCAACAGCAGATTAGTGTGTTGGGGTTGCTAAGAAGAAATGTGTAGAATGACAGTCAGACAGGTGTGTGTGTCTTTGTGTGAACTAAACAGAGTGAGATGAAACAGACAGAAGATGTTGGAAGGAGAGAGATGTTACCTAACAGCTCCTCTGCTCCCATCACCGAGAGAATACGTCAAGCAATCGGCGACAAATTGCCTCTCTTTACCTCTGATACAAAGAGAGGAACATTGACTGACTCAAACACTCCTGGTTCCTCTGCCAGGCTCTAATCTGCCTATAAACATGCACTTCTCTGTTTCTACTCTGCACCAGCCAACAGGAATGAGTTATTTCTTTTCATCAAACCTGAGCTGATTTTTAAACTCGGGAGGCTGTTCCCAAGCCAGCAAACATTTTCTATTTAAATAACGGAACTTGTACTTTCCTGTAAATTTAAACTGATATTCAATGTAGATTTGCATGTTTTCACTTAGTCAGGAGAAACTCTGCAAACTCTGCTCTGCCTATACATGAGGGAATGTCGATTTATGCTCTTTTAGTGTTTAGATAAACTTTAATTAACTTCTTAAAACTTGCTGTATCAACTCCCATCTGCCCTAACAATAACCACCCCTGTCTGCGCCAGAAAGCAGACAGGATTATTCACTAATCCGATCATAGAGTAAAGCAAATTTCTTATGAGGAATGCTTTTTTTCCACAAAAGCAGGCAGATACAGTATCTTTTTGAGGTTCCAATTTCATACAGAACACAGCGTTCATCCGGCGGTAGGGTATGGTGGGATTCTTTATAGTGCAAAACCAACACTTGAAAGGGGTGTTGGAGTCTACAGACCTCGGGGCTGTAAGATCAGAGGGACCTAGCTGGGCAGGCATCTGCTGGGTGACCTCCTTCCAGTGGGGTCTTCAGAGTGTGGACATTAGGGAGTCATTGTGCAGAATTAAGGAGGCCAGAGGTTCAAGCGTCCTGCAGGCATACTTTCTTTACTTGTCAGATACTAGCTTTTATCCCGAGACAGGTATTTAAAATAAACTCCCTCATGCAAAACATTCTCTGTGTTGACAGGAGGGGCTTTCAGGAGCCTAACAGAGCCTTTCGGACAAGTCCTTCCAGATGTTTGAAAGGGAGATAATCAACATGATTGTTGCCACATATAAGCAGAGGAGCTGCACCTATCGCAAACTCTGCTATAAATTGTCCGTGCTATCATAAACTGCACGCCACACGATAAAAGATGTTCAGAAGAGCAGGATGTCTGGTTGTTTTATCAGCCTCATATGCCTCTAATAATGTCTTGCAGTTGTTTTCAATGTAAAAAAAAAAACAACCCTCAGATACTTTACAGTGGTCATGTATCTTCAGTTTTATGGCTCTCTGTCTGAACTGACTCCTCCCTAGAGGTTCATGCATCCTTGTGCACATTGTGTGGTCTCTGCACATGTTATAACACAGTGCCATGTGTGCTCAATTTGCAGTGTACTGTTCTGTCCATTGTCTCACCTTAACAACACTTTCAATAATCCCACACATAGGGGTCAGGTAGATAATTGGATATGCGTGGTCAGTGAATTCATATTGTATTTGTGTGTACTGTATGTATGTGTGTGTGTGTGTGTGTTTGTGTCATAGTGTACAGTTTTGTGAGGGTCATGGCAGGTATGAGCTGGTTTGTCTCTCAAATGAATCATCTCTTTGCAGCCAGCTGCCTGGCATTTCAGTTGTGAGCAATAGCACGGCAACTTCGAAGGACAAAGGCAGTCTAATCTCTTACCTTTGTGATCTCATTTGCATCACAAAATTGCAAAGTGAGAAAATGACCATCCACTCCAAGCTTTCACCCAGGCACTCACCCACGTCTGTACATGCACAAGCAAAATAAGCAAATAACCAAGTAACCTTTTCTCAAATGCCACAGCTGAGGCACTTGACTTTTTACTTCTTTGCACAAAATGAACGGAGGTATATATGTTTCTCGGGAGCCGGGTTTATCTTCACACATTTTGCTGCTTTTGTTGTCCAACAAATTCAGCAAGCACCTTACCCAAAGGCAAGCTTTAGTTATGGCAGCTTAGCCAGAGGGATTTGGTAGACGTTTTTATTGGGAGATAAAGGTGCATCTGAGTCCTTTGTCTCCCAGCTACTCTAGATGGTTTTGTAGCCTGATGAAGCTTTGTTGTGGCTAATCTTTCTCTCTCCTTCATCCTGTCCTCTCCTATATCCACCCCTTCATCCCTACAAACACAACTTTTCTCTTTTAATTATTGCTTTTCATCTTGGGCCCAGTCACAACTGAGAGGAGAGGAGCAAAGCATAGCTGAAACGCAATTATACCTGCAAGGTGGAGAGAAGGCTCTCAGGGGAGATGTCATCTCCATGCACGAGTGTGCATGCCTTAGGTGTGTGCGTCTGAGCGTGCACGTGCATGTGTGCACATGTCAATCCACAAGCAGGTTCTCTGGCATTTTAATGTCTGTTGTTTGTCGACCACCTATTGTGAGCTATGATCCTCTTAGCAGACTTCTGCCAAAAGAGCTATATTTACCCTTACTGGTGATCACAGCACACGGAACAACATGACGACAGTATGAGCTACCTTTCAGCCTGCGCCTCCTTTTACAGCAGCATAAGAGAAGGCGCTAACAGGGTATGAGATATATGGTAATGGCTGCCACATTGAAGCATTAGCACAGCCTCTTTAGCATAGTCTTTGTTGAAATGTCGGGCAGTGGTCAGTGACACAAGACACACATAGAAACAAACAAACCAAAAAAAATATAACAAAAGAATGACACTGATGGCTGGATTCCCTCTTTACTCAAATAATCAGGACACCGTTTTTCAAGCAATAAGATGACTCCTCATTGTACAGCATGTTGGAAAATAACAAAGGTTACCTTAAGGTATTGTTACAGTAAGAAGAAGAAAATATATCCTCCCTAGAGACAGATGTCCTGGATTACCTTGTACAGTATAAAGTGCACGATTAAGACTGTGATGAAACAGAACAATAACCATCATAAAACAGATCCAATTCATAGGTGAAATACCTATGTCACTGTCGTGTAATTAGACTGCATGTGTTTGACTGTGTGTGCGTAGTGTGTGTCTGAGTGTGTGCACTGCATACTCATGTGCTCGCTCAGAGCTGTGCAGTGAATGTATATGTGCTTACTGCAGTCAAACTCTGGTTAGTAACGTTTGCCCTTGCTGCAGCTTTCTACAGCACCATAACTGTGTGTGTGCGTCTTTGTTTTTTGGGGGTTTTTTTTACTATATTTACAGAGTCCAGTAACCAAGAGCCCACGTCTGGGGTCCAACAGTTTTGTGGGGACCATGCTGTTTTAAGATTTGGTTTTAGGGTTAAGGATGGGGTGAGGCTTTGGGTTCTGATGAGTAATGTTAATGAATACATTATGTTAGCGACCACAAACATAATGAACAGGAATGTTTGTGTGTTAGTTGTTTTACAGAAATACGTGTGTGTGTGTGTGTGTGAGTGTGTGTGTGTGTTTTGTGGCCCAAATGTGTACCTACATTTCTGAGCTGTGTATTTGTCCCACTGTATGTACATGTCTGTTATCTATAAGCTGACAACTCTGCATCCATACACTACTGCGTGCCTGACATTAGCAGCAATTTGGTTTAGGGCAGAAGGCCTGATTGGGGAAGAAGTCTGGGGGGAGATGGAGCTCTCTCTGGCTAGACTCCAGCTCTGTCCATCCTATTTTAATTACCTATGGCACTCACCCAAGAGAATATCTCTCTCTTCCTCTCTGTCTCTCCCTCTTCTCTTCTCTCTTTCCTTCAGCTCCCTGCTCCAGCATCTCCTCTTTTCATCTTCCCTTTTCATTACTCATTCATTCTTGCTATCTCTCTCTTCTTTCTGTCTTTTTCTTTCTTTCTCACACATAACCTAATAGCACACAGCTGCGTCAAAAGGCCTTTGCAGAGGTAACCTTTGCATTAGCATATAAATGACCCTGTAGATTGAATAGTATTTTAGGATATTTAACAGCCAAAGACAGATTCCCTTAACTCTGATTAGACCTGCGCTGAGGAGACAGGCAGCCTCTTGAGGGAATATCGCCTCCAACTTGATAAGATAAAGACACGACATAGTGATTCTACTGTTGGAGAGCAGGGATGCGTGTCCTGGTGCACATTTGCTTTTTCCTGTGTTTGTGAATGACTTTGTGTGAACAGGTCTGTGAATCTGAAAAATATCCAGTCTGTTTGCTTTGTCACCATGTGCTTCTGATATTGCCACCTGTTATGAGAGATTTATAATATAATGGATTATTCCCACTACAGCCATTTTGAATTCAAATGAAAATCCAGGATGTGGAATTACCCACCGTTTACCAACTAAGTTAGTAATCTTTAATAAAGAGGAGCTGTGGCTCAGAAGCTAATGCAGGTCGTCCACTAACCAGAAGGTCAGTGGTTCGTTTCCTGGCTTCTCCGGTCCGCAGGCCAAAGTGTCCTTGGGCAAGACTCCGAACCCACACTTGCCCCCGATGTATCATCGGTGTGTGAATGTGTCTGTATGGATGGGTAGACACTATGCGCATAGAGTAAGCGCAGTATGAATGTGTGTGTGTGAATAGGTGAATGTGACCAACAGTGTAAAGCGCTTTGAGTGGTCCCAGAGACTAGAAAAGCACAGTTTAAGTGTAAGTCCATTTACCATTTAAATGAGGAGACTGATACTATATGAAAATGAAGCAGCTTGTTAGTTTAGCTCCGAGAATGAAAGCATGACAAACAGTTAACGCGGCTCCATCAAAAGACTGGTAAAAATCTGCCTAACAGTAGCTTACTTCTAAAGCTCATTATTAACACATCATGTCTTTTTAATCAATTTAAAGACCACAGTGTGAAAATGTCACTTCACAGTTTTACATGGGATTAGCTAGACAAGGACCTTTTACCAGGCAGAGATGACACAAAGCCACTGCTTCCAGCCAAAAGACAGGTGGACACATAGCCTTGTAAGACCATAAACTGTTGTCTTAATACTCTGGATTTCTGTATCCTTGGAGGTTTTTCTGTCTTCCAGTCTTTGTGCTAGGCCAAGATGATGGAAAGTGTCTATTTACGAGTTGATCTTCTCATCCCAGAAAACAGATTTGCTTGACAGGGATGTTTAATTTGACTACATATTGATAGGTTTGTGGACCAGCTAAGTTACGGTAGATCTGTGTTTGCTGTAGGCTAGAACTATATTTTTTACTGAGTGGCAAGATGTGGAAGTGCTTCAGTGTACCGTTTAGTTCAGCTTTCATCTTTAGGGGAGGGAACGAGAGATTTCCCAACTTCTATCCTCAAATACAAAGTCAGTACTTTTTTTAATAACTGTTGACTCAGTTGCCAATTCTGCTTTACAGTTTTTTTTTGGAGGTTAATGGGTTCATCAGCAAGTAGCACTTCCAAAACCAAGCTTTAAAAAATTCCTCAGATACCTGTGGTTGAATTAATTCTGCACTTCTGCCAGTCATGACAGCATGTGATATTGTTTTCACCTTGTGTGTGTTAATGTGTGTGTGAGTGAGAAGTTATGATGGTAAAATGTGGTCCTGCAGACACCTATTGTAGTCGAAACTACTGCAAATTACTTTTGAGTGCTTTGCCAGGTGTTTCTGTGTCTGTGGACAGATTTTGTCAGCGTGACAGCATCACGGCAAGATTCACTAAACATTACAGGTGCAGGTGGAGTTGAGATTTAAATGAAGCTCGAGTTCAAAAATCGGTGTGGTGCACCTCATGTGTTTGGTGCTCATAGTGATGATTCGTACTCACGTTTTTTGTTTTCCATTTTATCCATCAATTGCTACAGCCAGACTGCTTCACAATCTGGTATCATGGCAATCTTTAATCTGCGAACTCTTTGTAACTCGGCATTTGAGCTTCACACCTGAATATATAACATCTTGAGGCACATCTTGGAGTTGTCAAAGGACAAACAGTGAGCCATTTATTTTGTGGAGTCTTACAAAGTTTGTGTGAACTTTTATTTCTATATTCGTTCTGTATTAATCTGAGAGTTACATTTTGTCCCCCCCTTTCCGTTTTCAGTGAAAACCAGTTGTGAGTCTATTAATGAAACTATAGTGTTCACATGGTGGAGTAGTGAAGTGTGAAGGTGACCCACTTCTCCCAGTTTAGCCTTTGTCTGTGTCTCTACTCCTCAGGCCATTTTGCTTTATTCCGGGCTTTAACCTGCATACTGTCCTTAAGGAGCGAGTGAGACGAGGATGATAAAGATTCTATTTCAGTCGAGTCCTTATATTGATACACGCATATCTTTAACATTTTATACTAATGCATCCAGCTTTGACTTTCCTGATTTATTTATTTATTTGTTTGGCAAAAAAAGAAAGTTTTCTTTACATGTGCAAAATCAAGTTTGTTACATCACATTTGACCTTGTGTCAAGTAAAGTTATTTTAAATCACCCTGACTGCATTTGCAGAACAGTGATACAGTGATCACCCACTTCAGTTATTCTGATAGATTCAGTTTAAACGTGATATTATTGATGGGAAAAGCAGGTTCAGCAGTGAGCATCATTTCTAAGTCAGTGTATAATATTGCGTTTTCAAATAATGTTTTCTGCCTTTGACCTATTGATTTCAAATGAGCTGTACTGTCTTGCTAGGGTGTGGATAATGTGGAGACAAAATGCTTGCAGCTCCCCCATCCCCCTCCTTGCTGAGAAAGAGGGGACCCCCACCTCCTTATATTTGTCTCCATGTATGTGTTCATGCACACTCACGTGAAGGTACATGAATCGGGGTTAATACACAGGTGTATGTATCACTGTGCGTGTGCGTTTGTTTGTGTGTGTGTGTGTGTGTCTGCATGTATGCTCACACGTATGTACTGTATGTGTTAGAGGGCGAACCCGCCCTCCTCGCTTTTACATCTACTGCAATAGAACATCTCTGCCTGGCTTTGCTATTGGTTGCTACGGTAACAAAGGCACAGAGTGGAGTGGCTGCAGCAGCTAAACAGAGGGCGAGAGACAGAGGGAAAGACACAGAAAATGGAGGGAGAGAGAGAGAGAGAGAGAGAGAGAGTGAGAGAGTGAGAGAGAGATTTCGCCCGTAGACCCAATCACAAAGACATATTCAACACAACACATCAGAAAACAAAGGTCAGATACAGTGATAAGTGAAAAGTCAGCACCAAAGAAAGACGGTTTTAGACTTTACTTGTGTAGTTCTTGTCACACACATGTAAACATATGTATATGAAAGAACTAATTAACTGGGTGCAGTGCAGGTCATGGCTCGAGCATCTCGACAACATTGCGCAGCAGTGGCAGTGGTTGGCCGTGTGTCCGTGCCTTCAGACAGACTTCTGTGGCTGTTTGTATTTATGTCTCAGTGTTTTCTCAGGGTCAGTGAATGTTACTCAGCGTGAATAGAGATGGTGCTCTTTATTCTGTACCTGTTTAGCAGGATGAGGGTGTATTGATCTTGCTGAGCAGCTTTAATAGTAGAGATGCACAGTGCAAATATGAACATGTCAAATATACATGAAAGTCCACTTAAGCATTTTAGGTTAGGGGTCATGCCAAAACATTAGGTAATCGTTCGGTAGATATCTTTCACATAGCTTGTTGGCGCAATGGGGGTTATATAGAAATTCCCAGCATGCCACTCACCCCCTGTGATTCCTGTCAGATCGAGCTTTGGCAGGTGAACAACAACACACTGGAGGAAAAGACTATGAAATGGAGCTCAGTCACGGCCAATGAGGACAAAACATATGGACAAACTGATAAGAGGTGAGAGCAGGTGATTATGCTTCTTCACGTGTCCTGCTGATTGGTTAATGATGTGAGTGTTAGCAGGTGATTTGCTAATGGGCTGGTTGATGAGGCTAGATTACACTGCGTGGCTGTCATCGGCATTACATGCATCCCATGATAACCGTGTCAGTGTCACACCATTTAATCCTATCTCAGCAACATGATTTGACACAAGTAGCATAACACCCTTTCTTCTCTCCACTCACTCGTCTCTCTTCCCTCAATTTCCTGATGCTCAGTCTGTCACCAGTAGTCTATTTTTTTATAGCTTGATGAGCTGGAGGTCTGTTGCAGGAGGTATCTCTCCTCTGTATTTTTTTTTCTTTTTTGTCTTTAACTCAAACCACCTTTCATCCTCTTCTCTTTTCTGTCTTTTCGGCTCAGCAGGCAAAACTAAGAATGCTTGATAACCAAACGTCGAAGCGCTGCCCTCTTTTTATAGCCCAGGGCGTTAAAAATACTGCCTTTGTCATGGCACTAGCCAGCAGCAGAGATCTAATACGCTGGCCTTGGCCCATATCTGATGGTTTATCTTATGGATCAATAACCTTAATCAATATGCACTCTAATGAGGAGGCTTCATCAATGATTGGCCACAGGGCTTTGGTATGTTACTGTTTGCTTATGTGTGTGTGCATGTGTGTGCGTGTATGTGAGAGAGAGAGAGAGAGAAAATGAGAGAGAGAGAGAGAGAGAGCGAAAATGAGAGAGAGAGAGAGAGAGAGAGAGAGAGAGAGACAGAGAGAGAGAGACAGAGAGAGAAGGGGAACTGCCTGAGTAAGAGAGAGATGTCCAGCTTTGAACACTAGACTTTTTTTCCCTGTCTTTATTTTCAGGCTTATAGCAGATTGACTTGCCAGACGTACAGTGTGTTGCATAGTTTGCATATGAGTTGTATTATACATCTTCAGGATGGTATTTATGCAACAAATTGTTATTTTTGTCATTCAATATAAAATAATATTTTACAGTGTACACAGATTTTCAATGCAAATACCAATAACAGTCCAAGATGTCAATATTTCAGGAATATAAGAACATCATTGGGCGCACTGACAGTCAAACAATAGATAGAAAAGTTCATGTTAAT
Source organism: Selene dorsalis (assembly GCA_900303245.1). Lineage (NCBI taxonomy): Eukaryota > Metazoa > Chordata > Actinopteri > Carangiformes > Carangidae > Selene > Selene dorsalis. The sequence continues at coordinate 20,895 of OMNW01015359.1, forward strand.
TAACTTAAAACACAAAAGTTGATGTTTTAGTGTATTTGTCTGCTTAAGTATAATTTTGTGTTCTGTGAGCTACAACCTTTTTTAGACTATGTCATGTATGCTGAATCAACTATTATCAGTCCCTTTTTGCATGGCACTCATGGATGTACAGACAATGCTCACTGGACTACTTTGACTCTGAAAACAACATGATTATTCTCATGGAAATTTTGGAGTTCCATGTATATAAATGTGGGCGTCATATAGATAATATATGAAGTACATGTCATGTTGAATGTGCATGTCTGTTCATATCTGACTGAGTTAAAATCTCTGACTATTGTTAGTTTTTTTTTTTTTTAGCAAACTTCATGACTTGGTGAAAAGCAATTAATGTGACAAAGCTAGTCTGAAACCAAATAATGGCTAATCTCACCAGAAACATACTTGATTTAATCCCCAGCGTCCTTTCAGTCCACACAAGGAAACTGAATTTCATTTTAGGCATCAAATTTGTGTCTCTCTCATGAAATGGCCATAATGAAATGAAGCTGACCCTAAACCAGACTCAATCAGTTATTCTCCAGGGAATCCCAACAGAGAGATGAAACAAACCCCACCACCTCCCCATCTCTCACTGCCCCCCACCCCAGGGCTCCTCCAATGCATCTGATGAGGGGGAGGCTTATGGATGTCAAACCTGCAATCTCTGAGCTAGGATTTCATTTGAAGTGGCCCCTTGTGTATAGTCTACAGCCCACATTGCCTCACTGATGTCTTCAAACAGCTTGTCACTCCATCTCATGCACAGTCTGAAGTGTTGGCAACACAGGTGAATGTGCCTATATGTGCATAGTGTGTGTTGCAGCTATAAGAGCATCGGTGTGCTTCAAATAGCAGATGTCATCACCTTAGCAACTAACAGATCTACATCTACCTCTGCTGTTTCTATCTCCAAAAACAGGCATGGGGATTTTATCATGGAGCAGACGAGCTGAGAGATAGAAAAATAGAGAAATGAAGGGAGGAGGTGGGTGATGGAGGTAGCCAGTCCAGGGGATGAAGGGAAATAAAGTGGGGGTTGGGGTAAAAGTGTAATAGCTTCATTTGATGGGAACAGCAGTTGTGTTGCTTGAATCCTTCAGTAACTTAACATTTCTTTTGTGTTACACAAAACTCAAGAGCCTCCTCCCTTTTTGTCTTCCTCATTTTTTCTTGTCTTATCTTTTCTTCTCTTTAAGCCTCTTCTTCCCTTTGTAAGGATTCTTGCCTCAAAGCCAGTTTGCTTTGCCACACATGCTGTGTAGGTGAGCCACAGGCGTTTTGAGTAAATGCATAGAAAAACTTTATGAGTTAAACATGCGTTTGATGGCGTGGCTGCCACAGTTCACATCTAGCGGTAATTTATGTGCACCAGCGTTATTCTACTGCTTTGGTTTTACAGGTGCACAAAATGCTGGTATTTATAAAAAGGGCTTTTTTTACCCTTTGACCCCCTCACATGGGTTGTAGCCACACTAGCAGCACGGCTTAACCGATGGCGATGTCTCCTGGTTGGTCCACCACCTTCATTGTGACGAATTCTAGTTATTCTTTGACTTTAACCACCACAAGGTCAAAAGTTTAGTTAATGGCGAAACACATTCACAACTAATGATGTCCATATCAGACATACGTGTGCCTGACCCTGTGAAATGTTAGCACTCTGACACACCATACAATATGGTAGGCACATTAGCACTGTTAGCATTCTGGTGTTAGCATTCAGCTCCCCAGATCTGCTAGGATGACTGTAGACTCTTGTTTTCACACACACACACAAAGACATGGACGTCTTTGTGTGTGTGTGTGTGTGTGTGTGTGTGTGTGTGTGTGTGTGTGTGTGTGTGTGCACATGTCTCACATGGTAAATGACCCTTTGATGGCCTTTTAAAGACCAAAAACAGTTTCCTCCCTTTTTTT
>OMNW01015359.1:22855-34838 GCA_900303245.1 Selene dorsalis
AGACTCTTGTTTTCACACACACACACAAAGACATGGACGTCTTTGTGTGTGTGTGTGTGTGTGTGTGTGTGTGTGTGTGCACGTGTCTCACACGGTAAATGACCCTTTGATGGCCTTTTAAAGACTAAAAACAGTTTCCTCCCTTTTTTTTTCTTGCTCATGATTTAGAGCATTCTTGACTTTTGACCCTTCCACAGACAATGTCCAGCTTGGCCTAGTCATTCGCTTCAACTCTCCTTTTTATACCCTCACTCTCTGATCTATAGAGACCAGCTCCTTCCTGTTTTGTGGCCAATTTCCAGTAATATAGGCACCATATGTCTGCATAGATACACAATGGGTGAAAGAAACACCACCCAAAATTACCACCCAAAGTGGCTTTGTAATCCTGTGACTGTGTTGTCTCTTGTTGTGTTATATGGCTCTGAGATTCTCCTTCAGTTCACACTGTTTGACAATGGAGTGACATTTCTGACAATAGACCCCCATAACACCATTAAAGCAGACAATAGAAACACATTAGGTCCCTGCTGAAGCCGCGTTGGTGGCACCAATCACCGCTGACCCTTTCCTTACACACACACACACGCACACACGCACACACACACCTGTTGGAATAACTGTGATAAGAAATCTGTCAAAATGTCAAAACACACATTCACATTCTCCTTCACCCTCATGCACACGTACACACACACACACACAGGCACACACACACATATGGGCACAACAATGACATTTTTCTTCCCATCTCTCTTTGTTAACAGTGCATGTGTGCTGCTGCCATGGCGACCGTGGCTCCTCCCCTCACATTTCTTCTCCTGCTGCTTCAACTGGCTGATGGCTCATTCCCAGAGGAGCCCAGTCCACTCAGCTACGTCCCTGTAGAGGGTATGTGTCCTTCCCCATGTGTGTGTATCTGTGTGCATGAGTGTGTGTGCGCAACAGTGATGAATGGGTCCACTGTATGTGTGGAAATCAGAGGGTTAAGGGTCAGAGTGTTGGTGTGCAGCTGTTTTTGTGGGTTTTTAGCCATGCCAGCAGCCTGACTCTCTGCCTTACAGACTTCACTCCATCTCCTGGTAGCAGTTAAAAAGATTGATAAATAAGAGACAGAAACATATGAAGAAAGAAATGAAGACTGCTATATATGTCAAGAGGTGCAGTAGGATTAAAAAGTGAGAGACAGTTTGGATGGGGTGATACGGAACGCTGAGGAGTGGAGGAGAGAGGAGGAGGAGACACGTGGAGATGGATCGCTATGTCCTCTCTCCCTCCCCTGCAGTCAAGGACAATGAGACGCTTTCCCAATCTGTCTCCTGATGATGAGGGCTCCCTGTGGAGACTGTTGTCCTCCTCTTCAAAACTTTATCATAGTCTTATATTGCCACTTTCTCCCCTCCACCTCATCTGTAGTCTCTCATTTATTCACTCTCATTCTGATAGGTAGACAGGGAAAAGAAGAAATACATTTATTATTATTTTTTGCAATGAACTAATAACAATAGCAATTACATATAGATGTTCTTATTATGGAGCTCTGTGCATCAACTGCAGCCAAACGCTAAGAAAGTAAAAGTCTGTTGTAACTGCTACACCATTTGTCTCTGCCCATTATCTCTGTTTGCCTAAATAAAAGCATCATGAATGAGTGAGGACACCATTAAAGTGAAGGTTAGGGAGGCTGTTTCATGTCCTGTACTCTCTCAGCCGTCAAAGTATCCTTGAGCAAGACACTTAATTTCTGGGTGTTTTAGAAAGCACTTCATTCTCTCCGTCTGTCTGTCTGTGTTAATGTCAGTGGTGAGGAGGTATCCGGTGTTCCTGGGCAGAGCTCATCGTTCAGCTCAGAGGCAGGAGCTGCACATCCAGACGGTCCTGCAAGTCAACCGCACACTCTACATCGGAGCCAGGTAACCAACGGCAACCGCCTCCAACTGTGTGTTACTGACGTGTTCGCATTAATGTCCTTTTGCTTTCATTTGATGCCACGGCTTCCATCTGCTGTCACTCCGCAGAGTACATTTTCAGTTTGTTCTGCTGAGGTTGTGTTCAATCTTGTTTGTTAAATGTCAAGTGAAAACTGTTTGTTCACATTACTCTTCTACATGACACATAAAAAGGGAACAGCCTCATACATGTGGTAAGCAACAGCAAAAAAAACATGTGGTGATAAAATTAAAAAGTTTGAAACGGAGTTGCCTTTAGATTATGATGTAAATAGAATAAATAATTCAGAATAATTCAGAAATATGACATCCTAACATCCAATAATACTCCCCCACATAAGGAGAAGGTAGACTACAGTGCCTCGTGCTGAAATGAAGACTGATAAACAACATATGAGCAAATAAATAACATAATTCTCCTCATATGAAAGAATGTTGAAGATTTGTCCAGAACAAACACACATAAGGCATCCCAACAGATATGGCACAATGATCAAAATAAAGAAATAAATGAAAATGAAATGAAAACAAAAAACAACAGCAACATCAGCAGTTCTTATGTATAAATTAAATTAGATTTAAAATAAACCATTACCTGGTTGTTCATAGTAACAAAGAGTAAATGAATCCGTTTTAAAATCACTTAAAAGAAGACATACTGAAAATACTGTCTTGTGTTGCTGTATTGACACCTTATCTGCTCTTATCTATATTATAGGCTATAATTACATATACCAATCCATTGATATATTAGTAATACATTGGGACTGATTTGTTGTATGTTTTTATGCTGTGCAGAGATGATTTGTACAGAGTGGAACTGGACAACATGGCTGGTGATGAGATGTTCTACAGCAAGGTAAGACTCTTGCACACACACACTTTCACACACACTTTCACACACACATAATTGATAACGCATGTGTGAACACACAGCAAACATATTGTGACTGTGTCTCATCTCAGAAACGGACATGGGAATCCAATAAGAACGACATTCGAGTGTGTCGGATGAAGGGCAAACACGAGGTATAGTGCTTTTTACACCACATCACTCTGACTTTGAGATGCACTCATACATGCATTGACACTATCTAGACTATCACATGCATGGACAGACACAACAGCTGTTATAGAAACCTTATTTCCTCTGGGTGCACCTGCACACGGTATTTACACAAATTCGATCTTGTTGATACAGAATCGGCTCATCACTTAATCATGCTAACTCAGTGAAACGTAGCCCAGGCCAAAAACCTGTGCGTGAAGCTTGAAAGCCATTTTGCCGCACACCTGCGATGTGCCAGCTTTCTTCACAGATCTCATTCATATCCTCTGAGCAAGATTACGAAGAAGTCTGTCTGTAAAAATATGGTTGATAGCATTCTGAGATATGAAGGGACTGTGGTCACATCTGCAATTTAAGAGAAAGATCTGATGGGATGGCAGCCCAGCCGCCTGGGTGCAACCTAAAATATAAGCCTGATTGTCTAAATGTAGCAGTGCCACAGGCAAAATCCAATTTGGGTAGAAAAAAGGATGGAAAAGGAAAAAGAGGCAACGGGAAACATTGTAGAGCAAACTGAGCAGAGAGAGTGACACAGCCTCAGGGAGGAAACAGTAATTGAAATCAGTTGAGGAAGGGAGGTAAAGGTATGGGTGTGTGTGTGTGTGTGTGTGTGTGGAGGGGATAAGACAGCCACCAGGTAGTAAGAAAGAATCAGAGAAACAACAAAAAGGAACGGTGTGTTGCTGCAAAAGAAAAAAAACACCAGAGGAAGGAAGAAAAGATTATGGAAAAAGAGAAGGATTTAAAGCAGTGATAAAAAAAAAGCAACAAAGAGCAGGGGAGGACTGGCCAAAAGGTGGACATGATGGCATGAGAGAGTGGGAAGATAAAAGACAGGAAGGTGAACAGTGTTAGCTCTAACTCAGACGAGAGATCAAATCATAAAGCCTGTGTGAAGGACACCGTGAATCATTTGATGCTGCAGATATTAGACCAGTCCTGCTTTTTCAGTCACATTTTAACTAAAGCTTCAGCCACTGGCTCAACACCAGTAGAGCTACAGGCGATCGTCACAAACAAGAAAAGGATGCACAAAACTAATTTACTACAGAAACGACTGAAATGGAGATAAACACCACTAACAGCCCTGAATTTAGCTCTGAATGGAGAAGAAATCTACCTACGCAGGTGTGTTTTATTGGCTTTAGCTTCATCTAATAGTGTTGTAAAATGCTATCACAGGAGAACTAAAGGAATACCAATGTCATTGAGTTTCAGATTCACCGGCAGCAGCTTTACACTTGTGTTCAATCAGCAGCCACCACTTTGAGGACCGCTCTAAAGTCCCCATCCTATTGTTCCTCCAGATGGAGTGTGGTTGATGCTGTTATTGCCTCTAAAGATTGTTTTAAGCTGCATTCTTCATCCTTCACCCCGGCAATCTTCTCGCTCCGACCGGTAGTTTTTAGCTTAGCTTTGGTTCAAAACACTTTGCTCCCTTCTCCTCTTCTTTAATAGTTTCTTTCTGTGTTTCCTTTTTTTTTCTTTTCTACAGGGAGAGTGTCGTAATTTCATCAAGGTTCTGCTCAGCCAGCATGGTGGCCTGTTTGTGTGTGGAACAAACGCCTTCAACCCGCTGTGTGCCAACTACACTGTTAGTGTCCATCTATCTGTCAGCTGTTCATTCTCTGTGTATGTGCCAGTTTGTTTTTCTATATCATTTTTTCCGTCCTGTTGCAGAGGGACACTCTAGAGATGGTGGGAGAGCCCGTCAGCGGGATGGCACGGTGCCCGTATGATCCACGACATGCAAATGTGGCTTTATTTGCAGGTATTGTCTCTGTGTTATTTGCTCACTAAAGCTGAAGCATTCGGGCTTTGTAGCAGACATCAGACTCAGTTTTCCTGCTCCAGACGTTGAAACGTCCGTGCACTTGTGTTTACCTTTACAAACGATTTATCATCAGACCTCTCGCTGCATTGCTTGTTTGGTTTTAATCTTCCTGACCTTGTGCTGTCTTGTCATCTGTATTTTTTTCATCTTAATCTCCTCCCTTGCTCTCTCTCCCTTCCTCTCTCTCTGTGCATCTCTCTTGCTCTTAGACGGAAGTCTCTTTACCGGCACTGTGACAGACTTCCTAGCCATCGATGCGGTGATCTATCGAAGCCTTGGCGACAGCCCCGCCCTCCGCACGGTCAAACATGATTCCAAATGGTTCAGAGGTACTTTTAGATGCAGACACATTAAAAATGACCCTGGAGAGGCAGATACCTTCAATAGACAATCAGGAGGCAAATAACAGAAGCCATCAACATTATCTTCAGTAGTTAACTTAAGGAAAATTGAACCGCTGTGGCTCTTTTCACAAGTGGCTCACAGGAGAATAAGATGATTTTTGAATAAGATACATTCAGCATAACCAGGCAGGATTAGGCCTACATTACAAAGACTTATATAAAGTGGAGCACACTCAGACAGAGTGATGTATTGAGGTTAGTCGAACTCCGCAGATTCAGGGTTTGAAAGAGCCCTTGATTGAACAGTGGAGCCTGTTTTCAATGGAGAAGAAAACAAGCCGAGGCAGGTCAACACTGGAGCAGAGCTGGATGAATAAGTGATAAATAATGTGTATCCTCTTGTCCATGATGATAAATTAAACAGGACATGAATATTTAATGAGCAAGGCTGGTTGGACAGCAGCAGCCTATGTTGATGTGACCGTTATTGCAGGGCCATGTGAGGTGTTACATTTGGCCTCAGGCATTGCATCACTATTGTGTTTCACTGAGTGTTTTTTTTTTTTGTTCTAATGTTTTTTCAGAGCCTTATTTTGTGAGCGCCATGGAGTGGGGGCCTCATATTTATTTCTTCTTCAGAGAGATGGCCATGGAGTTTCATCATCTAGAGAAGGTGCCATGCTCCATTCTTTGCCTTTCTCCTTGTTTTTCGTTATTACTCCTCCAATTTACTAAACCTTGTTTGTTTTATTTTAGGTGATGGTGTCCCGTGTGGCTCGTGTGTGTAAGGCAGACCTGGGAGGCTCTCAGCGTGTCCTTGAGAAGCAGTGGACCACATTTCTAAAGGCCAGGCTCAATTGCTCCGTCCCGGGAGACTCGCACTTCTACTTCAACCTCTTACACGCCACAAGTGGCATTATCCACATGCAGGGAAGGGATGTTATCCTCGGTCTCTTCTCCACACCGCCGAACAGGTACACGGACTCACTCAACATCAACACCAGCAAGCACAGACATAATTGATGTCTAATCGCTGTCTTCTCTCCTTTGTCTCCTGTAGCATCCCTGGCTCTGCGGTGTGTGTGTTTGATATGCAGCAGCTCGCTCATGTCTTTGAGGGACGGTTTAAAGAGCAGAAATCCCCAGAGTCTATTTGGACTCCAGTGTCAGACGAAGCGGTGCCTAAACCGAGGTATTGCAATGAAAAGTGCAGAACTTCAGCAGAATGCTGCAGTGCTGCTGTCCTGAGCATCTGTCTCACATATAGTCTACTTACTCGCCTGCTATAAGCTGCCAATCAAACAGCAACTTCACTACTATTCAGCAAATATTCTAATACAACCTCCGGCAGCCAAAAAAAAAAAGAACTCCTCTGGCTCTTTTCTTCTTGCTCTCTATGGACTTCCATCTCTCTCTTCCCTTTATATTGCCTTCAGCCCTCACTTTTTCTTTTTGTGTCTTTGTCTGCAGACCAGGGGGATGTCCAGTGCAGGGATCCAGATTTAGCTCCTCTACCACACTGCCAGACGAGGTGCTGAACTTTGTGAAGACCCACCCTCTGATGGATGAGACCGTTCCCCTCCTGGGACATAGACCTTGGGTGGTGAAGACAATGGGACGGTACGCAGAATGACTCAGTGACTTGATAGCACTCATGAATTGATTAAGATAGGAAGTATGAATATGAATCATTACCTACATGTAGGATGGGAAATGTACTTTGCTGACCTATTCTATCGATCCATGCACACAGGTACCAGCTGACAGCCATGGTGGTGGACACAGAAGCTGGTCCCCACAGGAACCGTACAGTCTTGTTCCTGGGCTCAACGAGAGGAACCATCCTCAAGTTCCTGATGGTTGCCAGTGGAGACTCTGCCTCCCACAGCAGTGTGTTCCTGGAGGAGGTGGAGGGATTTAACCCAGAGAGGTGAGTAGGCACCAAGAGATGCTTGTCCTTGATCTTCAAAATGATGAATTATACATTTTGGTATATTGCTTCAGGTAGATCAGGTCTCATGTTGCCAGCTTCAAGTTGATAACTGCAGTGCTTTTCACCCAAGAACTGTCTTCAGAGGCACTTTCATGATTACGAGGGTTTAAATAATTGATTTTTTACATCGCAGCTTACAGTAAAAGCCTCTTCACTTACTTTTTGACTATATCCAACAGGTATATTCCCCTATAGTTTATAGTTTATAGAGTTTAAGGCTCCATCTAAAAAAAACATTAAATTATCAGTTCATTTGCTGATTGAATTTAAATATTGTCTTTTCAGTGAGATTTGTGTTAACATTAAAAAACTGCCAGCAGACAAACAGGGGTGGTGGCTTCATCCACTTGCAGATAACTCAGAGTGTTCAGCCTCTCACTCTGTGAAGGACTGGGTGAAGCTCCAGTATGCTGATGTTGTGACTGCTGTGTGAGGGTTAGGGCACAGGGCTGTCTGTCTGGGAGCACCAACAGATGAGGCCTTTGACCTTGTCACAGATTTATTTGAGGCCAAGAAGAGTACACTGACCTCCCTCCGCTGCCTCTTTACCCTCTGTCTTAAGGCGTCACACCGCTCTGTCTCTCTGTCTCCAGGTGTGGCGAGGACTCTCCTCAGGCCCGTCAGCTCTTGTCTCTGTCGTTGGACCGGACAAGTCACACTCTCTTGCTGGCCTTCCCCTCCTGTCTGGTCCGAGTGCCCACTTCTCGCTGCCACCTGCACTCCCGCTGCATGAAGTGAGTGACACTTTTCGTCTCTCGGAGGGTTTTCCATTCTCTCAGTGGTGTCTTCAGCTGATAATGTCAGTCAGTTCAAATCGTGCAGTGGTCATTAGCCATGCAGTGTTTACTGGACACATTTTATTGTGTCAGCTTCCTCACTCTGTCACTACAGCCACCCCGATGAAATTTGCAGATTTGTTTTTTGTTTCAGTCAGCTGGAGATGGATGGCATGTGTGCTTGTCAAATCACAGCTAGCTTGCCTGATTTAATATTTAATTTGGGAGAATTTGTTTTCACCCAAAATATTATTTAACTTGACATGAGATTCTTCAAGATTGTGATTCATTATGAATACCAAGAAGGCATTTGTTTATTAATGCACACATGGGTAAGATGTTCTAAGTAGAAAACAACACTGTGAATGTGAATTATGAGCTGCTATATATCATACTGCAGGATACGGGGAACTGTGAACAAGTAGCAACCAGATGAAGATTTGTCAGTTCACAGAATCGCTACATATTATAGAACATATGACCAATCCATCTCATGAGCCCACATCTGATGAGGAACAAACAGTATTTCAGACTTCATGCTGCACTGTACTTTGTTAGCGAGTTCATAAGTAACGGCAGTATTCAGCGTTTTTTAACATTTTGTTTCCGTGTGTGTGTGTGTGTTTGTGCGTGTGCATGTGTGTGCAGGAGCTGTCTAGCTTCCAGGGATCCTTACTGTGGCTGGACCAGAGGCAGCACCTGCTCCTTCCTGAGACCAGGCACAAGGTGAGGACAACACATACACACACTCAGTTACTGTGAGGAGTTAAGCAATCCTTTATGTTGTTCATGGAAATGTTTGGCAATTAAGCTAATGCAGAATTACTACTTCACTTCATCACATGAAATAGGGGGAGATGATGTAATGCACCATTGGCATAAGTGTTGTTAGTGCCTTTATGTATACACACATTTTGAAATGTAAGACTTTTCTCAATTCCTTGAAGACCCCCTAATTAAGTTGGTATATGGACATTGTTACACATAAACAAAGAAAGCAAGTGGATTTGTGACCCAGTAAGTGAAATTGGACACATAACGATTGGTTTGATACTCTCTATATACCCTTTAGTGAGCAACACATTTAATCCACTTCTTTTACAGTGTGTGTACCCATTAAATAATAAAAGTTAAAAAGATCATATTTCTACTTATTAATGATCCTCACTGCTAATGTATGCAGTGGCGGTCTATCTGCAGCACTTTCCTGTGCCACAGTGCTTTATTTATGATAATTTCAATTAGGGAGTTCAAGTGATGCCAGAAAATACTGGTCTTATTGGTCTGCAGAGGAAATATTTGATTGTTAATGGGGTTTCTTTTTCTGAGCTTAGTCAGCCAGTGAGCCGTATCAAATGCAAACATGAATACTGAGCGTTTAGCATTTCAAGTCATACTTCCAGCTCCCATCACCAACTGTACAGCTGACCCCAACCTTTGACCAGCAATCAGGCAAAACGAAAAAATCAATCATGGGATCAATAGTGTATCCCATTACACTGGATGACACATCAATATGTGTCATATCAATTTAATCGATTACTACCAACAAAAACCCCCATTCATGTCTGTGTACAAAAAAATGTTCTTGAAAAAATCCATTCTTACATGACTAAGTCATTTTATGTGCATATACTGAGTTAGGAGCAGTGTGATGATATGTGTCATTGTTGGTTTGTATGTAAAAACAAATAGCAAAGTCTCCTGTGTTCTAACCGGTGATCTCTTACTGACCGCAGGCTGCCTTTTCAACAAGACGTGGAATATGGAAACACCACCTCCCATCTAGGAGACTGTGACGGTAGGTTGCAGCACTATGACATGGATGCTTCTAGTTGTGTACAGTTGAGTGAGGGGAGACTCCACCTAGTGGCTCAACATCTCATTACACCTGGCACTTGTCACTGAACTTTGCTCAGAAAAAAACGGAAGTCTCATACTATCAAGTGAGAAAATATTTATGACAAATTCTGTTGCACACTAATCATCTGAAGTGCAATGTAACCCCTCCTCCCCATGCTCATTAACTTCCATTTAGCCTCGATGTTTGCATAGTGCAGTGTTTGGTGTCTTTGTCAGAGCCAAATCAAGTGGGAGAAGGACCGGGTTCTCGGTTTCAGCCTCACTTCCTCCAGGTCAAAACACTCCCAGTGTGAGACAGTTTAATTAGGGAGGATGTGAAAGAGGTGTAACTACTGAAACTGCAGGATGGGAAGTGCAACATCCTCCTGCGTGCAAGGCTCTGTTATTTCAAAGCAGAACATCTGAGAGGGAGAATGGCCAAGGGTGCCAGCGACCAAGCTGGAAATATCTTAGCAGAAAATACTGATGTCACTTCTGTCAAGAGGATCAGATGTCACTGCAGCAGTGCCACAGAGGGCCTCTTTGAACCTCACTCTGAAATTCACAAAGTCAGTGGAAACCAAAAAGAAGTCCTTTTCCAGCAGATTCCTTCTGAGCTGTTCCATCTGTTTGAGCCCAGTTTCAAAGTCATAAAATCCATTTAGCTGGAGCTGAATTTCCAAAAAGCCCTTAGAAAGGAGAATGTAGCACATTCCAAGCCTTCATCACACACATTTGTTTCAAACTGATATATGGGCTCCTAGTTTTCATCCCACTCTTAGAAACCGATAACAGTAGAAATCAGGGATGCCAGGCTGCAGACTTGACAGACTCTAATCCGTGCAGGGAAAGCGCAGAAGAGGCCGAGCCAGAGAAGGCATGTGCTGCTGTGTCTGCAGATGGGAGTGATTAGAGCAGGGTGGAAACACTGAGGTAATGGTATGCTGTGAGGAGAGACTCTCTGACCAGGCTGCAGGATGGAAACTGTGAGGAGAGGAGAGTCAGCTGCTGTGGTCTGAGCGGCGCTGATGACAAGTGCAGGCCTCTCTGATCCTGGAGCCTGTGGAGCCTCAAGGCCAGACTGGAGAGAAGCTCCTTTTAAACATAATCACCACAGGACATAATCGTACAACGCTGAACATTATGATCACCAGTTATGGGTGTTATTGTAGTTATTGATTTATTATAATATGTAATATCTTGCGGCACTATCTGGAAGCAGCAGAATAGCCCTATATGTAATAATGATAATAATTTTACACTGCACCCTGCAGACACACATTGAGAGAAGATGTCCGTTGCTCTGTTCCACTAAATGTCATCTCCATAATTGTGTCTCTTAATCTTCAGGAATTCTTCAGCAAAGTTTACTGATTGAACCAGAGAGCCTTGTTTCCCTCAACTTGCTTGTGGCGTCTGCAGTCTCTGCATTCACCATCGGGGCGGCGCTCTCTGGCCTCGCTGTGTGCTGGATCATGGCCCACAAGCCCGCCAATCGTCGTCACGGGAATACCTCCCAGTCCTCAATCCAACGACGCGAAAGAGGCCTGCTCAGTAACGGTGGCGGGATGGGAGGCTCTGTGCTCAGCGTAACACGCCAGGGAGGTGGGGAGCGCCCCTGCTCTCAAGGTGGGGAAACCCTCTTTGTCATGCCCAATGGCTGGGTAAAGTCAGGAGAGCTTGACCCCGGGTTCCTCCCCACCCCAGAGCACACACCCCAGCAGAAACGCAGAGGCCTGCGGCTGTCTGACTCCAACTCTGGAGGGTGGGACACCAGCCAGACGTACCTGGGGGGAGGCTCTGTGGGTCTGGGGTCACCCTGCCGCATACCCCCCTCTGTTTACCTGACCACCAGACTGTTCCAGCAAGGAGGGGGTGGGAGACACAGTGGCGAGGGCCGAGGGAGTGACGCACCACGCCAGCACTACGTCTGCCTGAGCAAACAAGAAAAAGGAGGCAAAGGGACCCCCAAAGCCCCGTTCAGGAAGTCCGCAGGAGAGTATGTATACCCCATGACCCCCCAGGACTCACCTGAGCGTCGGAGGGTGGTCTCAGCGCCCAGTGCCCCCATGGAGTATGGCGAACCGCTGCCGTTGCGCTGGCCAGCCCCAGAAGGATACATCCTCAGTAGCCACGGCATGGTCCCCGTCCCCCTGCCTCCCCCCTCCATGCCCGC
>OMNW01015361.1:0-12721 GCA_900303245.1 Selene dorsalis
TTGGCTGTACAAATCTCTAAAGAAAAGCATGAATAAAATCAAAGACCTTAAGGAGAATGTACAGTAAAGTAGTGAAGAAAGAATCTTGGGGCCAATCACTCTTAAAGATTTAGAGAAAACTTTGAACAGCTGCAGCATTCAAGAGGACTTGAGTGTAAGGTTGTACACTGCTGGTGCAGACAGAAGTAATTTTACCTCATTTGCCTCCAACCTATTTGAGTGAGTTTTCATTTGGCAGTGACCATCAAGAATGGAAGAGTTTAGAACATCAATTATGTTAGAATGAGCTTGTGTGTGTGTGCATGTGTGTGTGTGTGCGTGGGAGGTGGGGGTGGTGGGTAGACATTGACTGTTTACCCCTCAGGGAGGACCTGTGCACACTTCACATTTCTGGACTCACTCAATTAGAGGTGATGATGTTATGACTGGCTGACTAGTACACACGCACATTAATTCTGGGTTATAGGACAGCAGCTTTAAAATGAACTTGCTATAATTGATATGACAGAAGGTCAGCACATCAGTAAACACACTACTGAACTTCAGAGCATTAAAATCCAAGACATCAAGTAATATACATGACGTTTACTTTTGTAAAGTGAGGAAAGTCTGACAGTGACACACCTGTGTGTGGGGGTTGATAAGGCCAGAGCCCACCCTCCTCACATCTAAGCTGCACCCTCAGCTCCTCCAGTATCACTCTGTTGACAGCTCTCACACTTTGCTTTTAACGTCTGCTTTGATCCATCTCACGCTGATCAAACTAATGTATAATGTGGGCTCCTTTTCTTTGACTTTGTTAAATAGCTGTGGTCATCATCATCACCACACAGCTGCCAGATCAGGGTCAGTACCTGTGTGCGTTTTACACACACAGCACAGCAGCGGTAAAATGATTCATTATTTAAATCCTCTGATGTGGTATTGTGACCATATGGTAGCATCATTAACCTAAATGCCTCTGAGCACAGCAAAGAGGTGAGAGCTGCCACACACAGATTTACAGCTTATACAGTGAAATCATGCTATGCTCAGCTGAGTCCAGAATTTTAGATTTTTTTTTTTTTTTAGCAGAAGTAAAATAAAATAAAATAAAATATTGTTTTGACTTTTCTAGGGCATCAAATTTATTACTACTTTTATATTTGGCTGTGCAAATACAAAAATATTTGGCATCTGGTACTGGCAGTAGTGTTTTAATATATTCTTACATAGTGAGGTTTCTCAATGCATGGGCAGAATTTTTAATGTTTGGTGAACCCACTCCCAGCAGAAGAAAAAAAAAAACAACAACTTTAATGAATAAAAAATGTGGCTTTCCAAATTAACAATAAAAAAAATCTGTACAATAAAAAAGAACAAATATAGCCTACCAGAGATAAATGAAAATTAATTTATGGTGCAGCATTTTAAATTAGTTAAACATCTACCTCCGCAGAACACGAAGTTCACAGTTTTAAATGGAACTACTTTCCACAGGAAATATAGTTCCCATTATAAAAACGACCTGAGGGACTAACCTCACAACCCCCCGAACTGCGCCTACCAATTAAGCCGTTTCTTTCAACAGGAAGTAGGCTAGGCTGCCTCCGTTGTCAGGTGTAGTAGTAAGCGCCAGGCAGGAAATTAGTTAGGCGAATCAATGCGCCGGTCACGGAAACTTTAATTGTCGTAGGCTACTTGAGTTGAGAAGTTATTTCATCCCTTCTACGTCAATAACTTCGCGGGACGGTTTGTGTTCAGGACTAAACTTTCGTCTGTCAGTTACACTAGAAAAGAAAATTAGGCAGCGTGCTCAAGATTAAAGGTAGACAGATACAGTGCAAGTAGAGCTAGCAACCTGTCCTGAGGTCAGTCGCCATTGCGTGAGTTCTGCTACGGTTCGTTAGCTTCGGCAGTAGCGAAATCACCAAGATGTGGACGACGTTTAAACGGAATGTGGTGACTGAACATGGACACTGGGGAGCCTAATTTCACCATGAAACTGGACCTGTACCCCCCGGACTAAATATATGGCTTCCTCTGTGCTGAAGGACCTCAACTGTGTCAACTAGGGACCAGGTAAGACAAAAATGAATGGCCCCTTCTTTTTTTTAGTAGGCTATGTGTTCAGTGTGTACTTGCCAACAGTGTCTGTCTATAAAGTGCATTAACTATTTAGATTTAGACTTTATGCATTGTAAGCACCGTGGCCCAATATAGACAGGTAGCCTATGTGTGATAAATAAAATCAAGTTATAGAAACATCTCAAAGATCAAGAGAAAATTGGAGGCGTTTGAGGTGAATCGATGAAGTTTCATAGCAGACTGTTACTCATACTAATGTCAACTCATTAAAAAAAAAAAAAAATGTTTCAACACTTTATGAAAAGCGGTTACAAGCCGGAAAAGAGTGTACCGAGTTTGCCAAGATGTGGCTGTTACAGTCCTGACTATTGAAGTCCACATACAGACACTAAGAAGTGGATAGGCCCTGTCAGGACAGGACATGATTGTTTCATATACTAGTTGTCAGGTTGTTTGGTGACCTTTTCAACTGCAGATATTGAGACTTGTCATTGCAGGAAAAAGCACAGATGGTAATTAAAATCATCAATGATTGCTCCTTTTTAATTTAGGTGTAAGCCAATAAGACAGCGTGCATCATCAATGGAGAAGAATAGAGCTCTAAAAAGAGCTGTCATTTGCTATTACTGTGAGTTACACCTCTGGCATTTATCCTATGATGTTTACTGTGGAAAAACTTCCAGGGAGCCTGTGATTGTTAGTCTGTGCAGATGGGTTGTGGTTGCTTGTCGTTTTTTTTGTTTTTTTTGCCACCCACTTATTTGATGAATGAAAAGGCAAGAAATTCTTCATTTCTGTTAGTATTAAATAGATAAGAGTAGGGCATGTACTGGGTACATGTGTTTACAGGCTTATCTACATCAGTCCTGTTTTGAACTGAAGCTTGTTGTGTGACAGTATTTAAAACTTTAATGCCTTGTTTGGAAGATAGGTCTCATTTGGGTTCTCTTTTTTTTTCTTACAACACTGGTAACTGGTCTGAGGATTAATGAACAATTTCACTTTAGTTGCAAATCTTTTCCTTTGCTTAATTTTTTTGCATATCTTATGCTTTTATTTAGAGCCCTTTACAGCACATTTTTTGTTTGGTTTGCATATTATTTAGTCTCACTTGCCTAATTGACTGTGCTAAGAATACATTTCAATGCTTATTTTATTGCTGGAGACTGGAGTGTGATGACTGATGTCAACAAAGAACGAATTTCCGAAGAACAAAATTTGTGATTTTGGCTCCATGTGGCACAAATGATGAAGGAGGACAAGAGCGCCATGAGCTTTGCGGCAACATGTGACGTTAGCGAGTCAAGTCTTGTACTTTTGTCACTACAACTTGACTTGTAGATAGATGAGTAACAGTTTCTGATGCACTGCCAGACCACTCTATCAGACTGTGGCTTCTGGCTGTTGGCTTAGTGCGCTGTGACAGGCATGATTCCCTTATGTCTGTAAGCCTGGGGTGAAAGGGTGAAGGAGGTGGGTGGTGTTTGTGTGTGTACTTATGCCTCAGACTGCTCACTATTATTTGCCACTTGAATCTGCTTTCTATACTAGCTACATTTTGAGTTTGAATTCAAGCCATTTCTGTCACTGTGACACCCAGTCATTGATGCCTCCAGTTCTTTAGTATGACTATGGGTGCGAGTGTGTATCACAGCCATCTCTCTCTGTCACTGTGTGATTTGTCAAAATCAGTGTGACTGTGTTGGATCCATTTAGCCTTGTCTCCCATCTGGTCTTCCTTCCTTCCTATCTGTCGCTTTGTCATTCTCCCTCTCTCCTGCATTCTGTCTTTGTCTCTAAGCAAATTAGTCAGTTTCCCCCCAGATATGAAAATCTATTTTAATCAATATTAAGGTGGGGAAAAAACAGTTGTGAAATTATCCTGAAATAGGTATTAGGGGTGTAGAAAAGAAAAATAAAGCAAAAACTTAAATATATTTGGCAACTTTTATTTTACAACTCCACAATTTTTTTTTCAGAACCGTTTTTTATTGTCATGTTTATTTCCACATTCTTTCATGTATTCATTCACATCTGTTAAAATGAGAGGGAAGCCATTTCCCTTGTTAGCAGTATTATGAAATGCATTGTCCTTGTTAACCTGCCTTCTGCCCTCTCTAGCTTTTAATAACAGAGACAGTGCATGGCAGAGTGGTTGTTCAGTTGAATATTTAAGCTCAGTCTCCCTTACACTCTTGTATCTGTAATATTCCTAAACTATACTCAATTCTATAATATATTTTTGCCTAAATTAGGGCTAAACAATTAAAGATTTAGCATGTGATTTTTTCCCTGTGTGATGGTCTGGGTAGTAGACAGTCTGAGGACAGAGACCTTTGAGGCTGAAGTTTATATTAATGTGGTGCACTGTGAGAGTGTGACAGGTCTCTGCTGGACGTCTTGACCACATGTCGGCTCTTCAGCTGTAGTAGAGGAAAACTCAGCTGGTTTCAGTTCTGCCGCGACATGCTCCTTGCAGTTGTTGTTTTTTCTAATAAAGCTCTGGTATAGCTACTTGGCTAAAATATATGCGGGGGACATGCTGTACCGCTGATCCAGTGTATTTATCAAAGCTTGGCCACTGTGCTGAGAGGCACCGGGTCATTTTGAGCTGCATTCATATGAAGCTATGCTTTTAAACTCTTGAGGCAGTGACCTGTGTCAGCGGCTATTTGACTTGTTAGACACACTGGTCATTGGCATTTCAACCACGCAGCATTCGTATAGGGCTTTGTGGTCCTTCATTAAGTAGCTACTGATACAGGTTGACAGTGGTGCCCCGTGAGGTAGCAACAGCACAGGCAGGCTTTGCACACCTTACGCTGTGCAGGGTCTTCTTTTTTAAAACTGGAATAGTTCCATAGCTGATGCACTGCTCCTCTCTGACATTAAAATTTCCATAGTGCCACGTTCAGCCGAGCCTGAGGGCAATATACAACAGGTAATAATGTGCAGTTGTTGCCTCTTCACTGACAGCTCCACTTTACCTTGCATGTCACGTAACTGGAGCATAATCGCAGCCTGTGCAATTACTAGGGCTGCAGCTAGCGATTATTTTTGTGATCGATTATTCTATGGATTATTTATTCGATTAATCAAATATGGTCTTTTGCCTCATTAAATTGCCATATTAAAAAGATGTTTACAAATGAACAATCAATAATTGTGATGTACTGATATGCATAGTTAATATAATAGCCGTATAATATTTGTTCATTTTAAACTCCAATCTCTAATCTTATCAACCACCTGATATTTTGATATCTATTTTGATGCCATCAGTGGTATGAGTGTGCGTGCGTGCGTATGTTCTTCTGTGTGAGGCCAAATCACTCACAACAAAAGACAAATTAAATAAATGCAGCAGTGTTTTATTTTGTTTCCTTGAGCTAATGTTAGCAACATGATAACTAGGTGTCGACTCATGTTCTTAACCAATCATTACAAATGACCAATTACTGCACGTTCTCACTAGTGTTCATCTTGATTAGCGAACACATTAAATGAACATATTTGCAGTGAAGTGAACGCAACTTGAAATGGTTCTACACCTTTGATATACTCTCTCTTTCCTTATTTTCTGTGTCTTCTTCGATCGCTCTGCTGAAGTCCTAACATCGACGTGTGTCAGTAATATGAGTCCATGTGAAACACAAACGGTGTATGCCATATATTGCGAGTGTATTTAATTAAACGAAGCTTCGATTCAGGAAAAAATGCCTTGATCATTTTTTCTAATCAAATTATTAGAATTACTCGAGTTATCGTTTCAACCCTAGCGATTACAAAATCATGTTTTATCGTATCGCGATATAATTGCAAAATGCAATTGATCGATCAGCCCTAGCCTAGATACATCATAGTACTGTATTATTCCTGTATATCCGAATAACATTTCTATAATCATGGTGCATATGCTGCAAAAAGCAACTGTAGAGAGAGGGAGAATATAACAGGGTGAAATGGAAATGGAGAATTACAAATATCTTTATTAAGGCAGCAAGTCCTGTGGATATGGGTGTGTCTGCTGGTTGGTGGTGGATTGGGAGCAGGAACTAACCCCCCACCCCCTCACCACCCCTTAAAAAAAATAACAAATCTCCTTCTGTTCGGTGGCATGTGGCAACACTGATAAGGGGTGATGGTGAGGTAGTTGAAGGGATAGTTCAGGCAGGTGCATAGAATGTAGGAGGCAAACTGCTGAGGTGGTGGATTACAGACAGTTTAGTCTGAAAACTATCTGCATTTTCCCTTAGTGAGAATTCCTACAGCGTCCAACCTGCCTCTGGGGCTTTGCTCCCTGTTTTGGTTGGTCCAATAAGATTGAGCAAATATCAATTGAATATATTAATAAATTTGATTTGAATTTATCTTAAGTATGATGTCACTTTATGTTGTGTTTTGCTTTTTTGTGAGATATTAGTTGACTTTACAGTTTATAGTTTTTGGCTAAACATTTTCTTTAATGAGTCATTTGGTTTTATAGCAAGCTGTCTTCTTCCTGTCAGTCAAAATGAGACACCCATGTGCAGGGTGCTGGCAGAGCTTGATTTTCCGTTTTGAAAGGAGGTGTGAACAAGAAGCAAGAATGATCATTTCCCCTTAATATCCCTGTGGTAGCCTGTGAAATGATCGCAGACGATAGATTATTTTGGCTGTTTTACACCTGCAATCCGAAACAGTCAATCAACTCTGCAAGACAAACAAATGTGTGCCAAGATCTCACTGATGTACATGATTATGATTCATAGATGACACTTATCTAAATATAAAGGTGATAATTGGAACCGTTTCTCCTTCATTTCATTTATAACTTGGTGTCCAAGAAAATTAGAAGGCATTTTAAAATGAAAACCTGTCTTTATGTCAAAATGGGTTGTGGTTTTAGGTATACTGTGTGCCAGACTCGATAGCTATGTCTGGCCCATGACTCATTGAAAAACAGGGCCTGAAGCAAATGATGAGTTTTTCACCCACTCTGGAAATGATATTCATTTACAATTTAAATTTCCTCAAAAATCCTTAATGTGTATTTTGCTTACATTTGCAAATCAAAAACTATTAATCATTATCTTATAATTGTTCGCTTATTAAGTGGTCTTGTTGGATAATCACTACTTGGAAGGTCATGTTGTGAAGCAGTTTCATCAGTGTGAAGTTGTTCAAGTGGTGAAGGGACAGAAATCTCTTTAAAGCTGGTCAGTGATATTAATCATTTTATTTTCTCCAGTAGTTTATCCATTGAATCACCAGATTTTTGATGCTTATATTTGACATTTTGATACCCAGAAGAAGATATATTTGTAGTAGGGATCCACCGATATGTACCAAAGTTGGATGGTGGGTGTGGGTGGGCTGGGCTTGGAGCATGACTGAGAGTGGTGACTGCTTTGTTGTGACTGAGTGGCATAACTTCTGAAAACAGGTTGTGTACATTTCTATTCAGTTCAATTCAGTTTTGTAGTGGCAATTTATCATGAGTTTTCTCAAGGAACTTTACAGGGTAAGGTCAAGACCCTACTTTATTACAGAGAAACACAACAGTTTCCACAGAGACCAAGCAGTTGGACGAAAAACTCTCCTTTTAACAGGAAGAATCCTCCAACATTTCTCTGTGCTTTGTGCTTTGATACTTCAATATGTTATAACATAGCACTGACACCTGCTTTATAATGAAAATACATCAAAATCTGACTTGATACAAGGTGGGACCTTTAAATGTGCAGAGGAACCAAACTGAATTAACAAAATCGATCACTCTTCAGAGAAAAGACGTGGAAGCTCAGCTGCTTATATATACCTACACTCACTACTCTTGTGGCTTACTTTTTCTTTTTCAAGAGAGACTTTCATGTTAGTCTAATCACTAGTTACTCTGAACAATTTACAGACCTGATAAAAGAACAAAAAATGTAAACATATTTACATTTGAACTGTTTCTTTGGCATGCATACTGAAGGTGATGTCTCATTTTAGAGGCTTTATTTCTCAAAAACCTTCAACCTTTTTGTAGTGTCTAATAAAAACTTGTGTCCAAATGTCAGCAATTAAACATAATGTTATAAAAGAAAACCTGTGAATCTGTTTGGAGAAATACTGATACTTTGTAAAATGATGAATGAGAAATTAATTCTTTTCAAAAAATAAAGATGAAAGGACAATCAGTTGCTTCTTGAATTTTGATAAATTGTCTTATGTCCTGCAAGGGGCACTCAGCAAGTGAAAAGCCAAGTCACATAGAGATCCAGTGGACTGCTTAACTACAGTAGGTATTTGAGTTACCCACTGCAGAGTGCTCGTGACAAGCCTCTTATTTACCACCAGCGGCTTAACAGGAACGAGATCAGTCGCTGGTCTTCTTTGTAGTCCTGCATTTGGCACTCGTACTACTCAAGGCCTCAAACAGTGCACCAATCAGTAAACTTAACTTAACAACAAAGGCCTCTGACTGCTGGCTAGATGATGTAACAGGTAGCTGTGGTTGGCAATTAAAGCATGTCTTAGTTTACAATACCCCTTTGACACCCACCTTCAGCATTTCTGTGGCTAAGTAGAACTAGTTTTCTAACAAAGAGTTTTGAACCTAAAGTGCACTTGCCAGCAGAATTGCATGGTCTTATTCGTAGCCTTATCTTCATCCTTTCTTATTTGCTAATGAGCAGTATAGTTGGGTTCATTAAAATGATAATTGCTTTAAAAATGTCCATCTCACAGATTGTGTAGTATGGCGCACAGATGTTTCAGATTAATGTCATCGGGTCTGGGAAGTGTGAGGCCATTTATTGTTTCCTAATTTCCATGTCATGGCCACTGGTTTCCGAAACTGATTTCAACCATATAAAATGGGAATTTCTCAAGCAAGCTTTTCCAGGTCATTTTTGTTAAAACGAGTTTGACTTCTTGTTATAAACAAGGTAACTTGAAGAATGAAATTGAAAGAAATTGTGGTATCTACTTTAAATCTGGTATATGTTGAAATGAGTTAGAGTGTTGGGCCCACTCAAGTATGCTGACCTAACTTAGCAAATCCCCCTAACTGCTCCACACTTTCCTTCTTGCTTCATCTATTCCACCAAAGCCTGGGGAAGGATGCACATAGAATCACCAGCTGCTTCTTTTCATCTTGTAAGGTGGAACTTCAGCTTGACAGGTTGGGGAGGTAAATGCTATCCCCTTCAGATGCGAGTCAGCGGTGCAGTGGCTAAGGCCTCATTGCTTATTGGCCTTTTATCCTTGAACACCATTGCACAACATTACTACCTTTTTTTTTCAACTATTTAGTTGATCACTTGACCAAACTGGAGGGACAACTGCTGAGAACTGAAGGTATGTGTGCGTGCTGGATGAGTGCTTTGCCCCTGCCCTCTGGGCTCCTGAGCCTCCCGTCAGTTAAAATTTGTGAATATTGTCAGGATATCTGAGATTATGTGTACCCCTTATCTTACAACAACACAGATAATATACATAAACTATTTAACTGCAACCCACAAAGTGTCAATGCTGCAGGCTTTATGCTTGCTCAGGAGCCCTCACCAGCAATGTAGCCTCCTTATCAATCCGTAATAACCTCTCAGCTCTTCAGTTCAGTGTGTTGTTTGCATCATCCTCTCCTCTCATGGTGACTCACATTTGTTGGCCCTGACAGCCTTCAGTGTATTCTTCCACTGTTCCTGCATTTGAAACCAGAGGTTTTCCTGATATGGGTCCTCTTCTTAACACAAAGGCATCATTTGACTTTCAGTGGCTCTGCTGTCCGCCCAAATACAGAGGAACAGCTTTTGCCTGACATTTTTAGAACAGCTTTTTGTGTCTGGACTAGGCAGTTGGTGTAACAGTTGGCGTAGTTTTATGTGAATGTACTCTACAGTGCTCAGTTGCCCACACAGTATCTAACTGCTCTTTGCCACTGGACTATCATGTGTACAACACAAGAAAAATTTAGCTTGAGCTTTTACAAGAAACAGATGGTAGGGTATTATGTTGACGATACTGTTAGCCACTGTTGACTCTTCCATTTCTGCTCTTTACTTCCTCCAGTGAGACTCAAAATATTAAACATAATGGGCCATTTCTGGCTTGTAAACTGGCACACTGAAGGGCTTAATTTTGATGCATTCTTTTTCCATTTCTTACTCTCGCCCTCTCCTCCCCCGACCTCCCAGCTCTCTCTGGCATCCTTCTCTGATATAATATGAACACATCAATGAATAGTCCAAGTGACCTTGCTTTTACTGTCACGATTGCACAATTTCCATCTGCGGGAACTTTCTCTAAACAACCAAAGACGTTTTAGATGGAAAAGGAAATGGGACAGTTGATTTGAGAATAACCACAGAGCAACCTAGGTCAACATCATCTCTATCCGTTCTTATTTCCCTTTTGTATATGGCATGTTGGAACTATTGAAGTCATACGTCTTGCTCCCTCATACCCAGAACAAATTTCCAGACATCGGAGTAAATGTCCACCTTTCAATCCATGACATCAGAACTAAAATAATTATTCAAGACAGTTAAACACCACTGCCCATACTCTGACCCATACAATTTTTGCAGTTTACTTAATTATCAGTTCTCAGTATAATTGCGATATTCTTAAATGCAACAAAGCTTATTTATCAGAAAACGATCCTTCAGTGTAAGTTTAAATTAACACTCAAACTAATTGAAAACATCAAAATAAAACATTAAAAATACAATTTCTTGAGCTAAAGATGGAGACAGCCGTTTAATATGAACTCAGCTTGTCATTATCGGTAACCATAATCACCGTTTTAAGCATTCATCTGGATTAGCGGTCATATTAAATGAACATTATGTCACGTCACCTTACATTGTGTCGGCTCCGCTCAGTGGACCTGAATTGACCAGGTGCTTACGGTGTTAGGGAGCTGTTAGTGTGGTGAGCTCAGTTTTACAGTGGGTGCAATTTGAAATGGTCCCACACCTTTGACATGGTCTCGCTCTCCTTTTTTCTGTCTTTCCTCGGCTTTACTCCATCTCTTCTCTGATTGCTCCACTGAATTCTGAGGACGCTGTGCGTCAGCAATAAAGGTCCCTGTGAAGCACAAGCGGAGCATGGAACACGCTGCCCAGCAACAACTTTCTTCCTGTGTGCTCTGCAGACAGGACAAGTGTCTTCAGCCAGCTGTCCCTCAGCGGCCTTGTCCAATCCAAAATATGCCCATAGACGAAGGATTTTTCCTTTTTCTTTTCGCCGTTCTTTTTGATCTAGATTCCTAGATTCCTTACAAGCTACATACGCGCTGTGCCTGTATAGGGAGACCTGGGTGAGGCTTTTTTTAAATATCCCGATTATCCACCGAGATAATGCGCTTAATTTACACACAGATGGTTAGTACTACCGCGTAAAACTTTTATAGAGATTAACTGTAATACCGGTAATAGTTACATCCTTATTGCCTACATTGATACTTGATGAAGTGTGTTCTGTTCTGCCTGCAACTTGAGAAAACTGTTAAATGTGGCTTGTACTTGGGAGATTGAGTGAGGAACAGCGCTGAGAGTTTAGGTGGGCCAAAAAAAGGCATAATTATGCACTTGGGTGGAGTTAGGAGATGATAGGAGGAAAGCACTTTTGAAAGAAAAAAGTGTAAGAAAACATTACATTCTACTGTTGATAACCTTGAGGTAACATAACATATTGATGGAAGATAATAACAGGAAAATGATGAGAAATGACGTGGCATTAAGGACAGATTTTTCTTTGATACATAATCCACTAATAGAAATATATCGAATTCTCTTAGGGCTGCTTGTGGTCTTTGGATGAGCATGTATTGCGGATCAGATTCTTGTTGGCAGCAAAATGTGTGTGGTGCTTGTTGTCGGCGCTGTGCTTATATTTGTGTGCAGTGTGTGTGCAGGGTGCTCTGCAGCTGCAGCAGGTCTGTCAAGGGGCCACAGCAGTGACAGCAGGCTCATTTGCTGCATGATTATCGACAGGGTTGTTGCAAGTGAGGGGAAAGGCCGCCAACATACACAGTGATACGCTTAAACTCACACGCAGACAGTACACACACTGTTTCTTGTTTAGGCCAATTATGCAGGCCAATAACCTGCCATATGGCTTCTGCTAGTTCAAAATCTGTATTTGTGTGTATGTGAAAGTTGATGGTATCATTATAACACAAAGTCAGTTTAAGCCTGAAGCCACAGAGCAGATGACAAAGAAAGAGAAATGTTAATCAGTACTAACAGTCCAGTACGATCCAGGCAACTGTCTTAGCAACATGTTCAAGATTAATCAAAGAAATGTTTATATTCATAAGTTATGTTCAATGAATTTCAACAATCTAGTCATACTGTGGTAGTGTTTCAGCACTTCTGTTGTGGCAGTCTCCATGATGATGCCATGCCAGCCTGTATTCATGTGAGTCACAATAGCTTCAAATTCAGTGAACTTAGAAACATAGAAACTGTACAAACATTCATCTTGAAAGGAGACATATTATGCCCCTTTTCCACAAATTAAAATAGGTGTATAATAGGTGTCTTAAAGACATGTCTGTGACATGCTTCAGTCAAAATACCCCAAGGATCAAACATCACAGCTCTTTTCATCCACTCAAAACAGCCCTGTTCAGAACAGCTGGTTTCAGTGCCTGTCCCTTTTAAATACAAATGAACCACTG
>OMNW01015361.1:14984-26274 GCA_900303245.1 Selene dorsalis
ATCATATGTCTGTGATTGGGCTTATAATGGGTCATTATCTTAATTAGGGGATGACTCATAACTTAAGTAATAATAATAATAATAACTTTATTTATATAGCACCTTTCATGCAAAAAAAAAAAAAATGCATCGCCTCTCTAGCCTGACAAAAAATAGCAGAGATATGCTAAAACACCTTGTACATATCTGTTTCCTGCAGACTAGGACAGACAGGGATATATCACCAATAGTAAATAATAAAAAACAAAAAGAGAAATCCAGCAGTCTGTAAATCCACATTTAACCATCATGAATATATAGTGACAAGTTTGACACTGATGGTATTTATCTGAACAGAACCTCCATAGATCCTGCATAGACTGTCAGGACCTGACCTGCTAAAAAACTGGAGCAAGATAAAACCTTTGTGGTGGAAATTCAATTGAGCATATTTGTAATGATTAGTGAATTGTTCTTTAAAGTAGTCTTAGTCTCTGTAGTTGTAGCCTTGTAGTAACCTTAAAGTCCATTAGAGGTAATCTACGGAAAAAACTCTGAACTGCTATCTGCGATGTAGTTTTATGTTCTGTTCGCTCTATAAAGAGAATAAATCTTGGTGCATGCTACCTCTCCAGTCTTATTTTTTTTGACTCCCAAAAGGCAGACATGAAAATTTCCACGACACCTTGCCAGACACAGCAGCAAGAAAGCTCTACCTGCACTACCTTCCATGTTGTGGTCCTGGTAATGTTTGTGCTGTAGGCATGATTGTGCAAGCAAGTCCCCCCTACACAGTAGCACACATACACACACTATTCCACTGCAGTACATAACATCATGCAGGAGCATACCACACACTGAGTTGTTATAATTTATGAATGCGTGTAGTGAAATGTTTGCGAGTTTGATAATAGATTTTATAATAGGTTATCGCATGCATGGCTAAAATAGTTGAAGAGAAATTCTAAGATAAGTAATATGCAGCCCCTTGAACATGGACTATCGGCTGGATACGTTACAACAATCGCATTTGTGGCCTCCCACTCATCTCATTTTTACAAGCCAAAATGTTACATAAGAGGGTAAAAATAATCAGGAGGACACATACTTCTGTCTTTATCTAACTTTTTCCTTTAATCCTTTCTATGGACGGTGAAACTACAGTTGGGTTGTGCCTTTGTTCTCCTGACTTCATTGACTTATTGGAGCTGTATGTGGCAAGATGAGAAATAGGTTTTGGTACTTTGGCATCACCAAATGGTCCCCAAGTTCCTTTCATCATCAAGGCCACTGACTGACCTTGCCTCTTCAACTGGAAAAAAATCAATGCATTAAAAGATGAAATTCCCTGCTGCATGTCTGCCTTGTCACCTCAGTAACATTTTATACATGTAAAAAATAAAAAATCCCCTGCAGTTACTACATCAGCAAAAGAACAGTGCATTTCAGGGAGATGTTCTCTGTAGTGGTTTTTGGCCCCAAGGGTTCTGCTCAGCTTGGTACAGTGCCTCTCAGTCTCTTTGTTCTGCTGTCAAATAAGTCAAGGATGTCAGAGTAGTTCATCAGTTGTATATAAAATTTATGGACTCTACCTGTAGTCCACCAATTGTTGACAATTGTCGGAAATTAGCGGGGACCACAGGCCATTTGGCCCCCAGTTAAGCCAAGAATGCTAAATTCATGTTCCAGGGGCCAAAATTGGCCGAAAGTTTTCAAAACAAATATATTACAGTTTTTCTACTATGTACATTAAGGGACAGCCTGCTGTTATGGTGTCTGCCCCAGACTCACAGTAATAATTTACGAATTATTACTTTTTACTCTAATAATCTAATGTGTCTCAACAGCTGGGCGGCACTCATTTCATCGATAAACAGTATCTGAGGTTATTATAGCCCAAAAGTTTATAATTCCCTCTCCTTCATTGCTCGTGTTCTCACTACATGCTGTTCTGTTGTAAACAGACACACATGGCGATGGTGCTGCAACCAAACTACACAGCTGTTAAATGATTGGCTGTTTGCCTGTCACTCGTAGCATCAAGGGATATGATGTGTGTGTGTTTCATTCAATTAATTTACCATCGCGTCTACAACTAATTTGTGACATGTAACCATTATTTTTCTACAGTTTGCATTAACAGTTAAGAAGTGCCTTATTCTTATTCATATAATATGAAATACAGTTGTAAACACAGGAGTTTATATATGCTGTTCTGGGATTGAGAATATACCTTTATCTTAAGAAACTATGCTTTTTATTTATACAAAATATTTTCTTAATTTCATACTGTGGTTGACATCATATAGACATTATTTTTCTGCTTTTATGTCTTCTCGTCATTTTGTATTTAACCGATTTTTAATTATTTATTTTCCCTTGCTTGATTCCAAAACACTCCCCACAGAGCTAGCTGCTGGTCTTGGAGAAGTAGACCATATCAATCACTGTTACTTCAGTACTCACAAACTGTGTGGTTCTGTGATCCTCTGGAATATTTTGTGGTCAGAACCTGAACATCAGCAGCTTCTGGTGGAGAACAACAACCAGACAAACCTGTTTTGTCAAGTGACAGCAATCCAAGGAAATACTTCACATAAATAATTTCTGTTATTCTTGAATTTTAACTTCAGAGAGGAGAGCCCGGCGCATTTACTAAAACATTCACTCGGTTTTGTGCACGTAGTACAGTTTTATGGGAAAAATGAAAAAAGCTTGGAAAAAATACAACAAAAAAACCTTGCACCGTTCCACATATTCTTTACAACTCCCTACCACCCTCCATTTGCTTTACTTATCCCACTGGCACTGGCTGCAATCAGCAGTGTAATTTTAGGTAGCTCTGGTACGGACATGTACCTGCCACTTTTCTAACGACCTGAAATTGTCCCTACCCCTAGTGAAGGCTCACTTGCTGCCAAATGATGAGAGTTGATATTGCTTTGCTGCTGCTGCCTCTGCTGCAATCACCTCTGTGGCTATACTAATATGTAAAATCACCATAATAACTATAATGGTGTAGTAATCAATAAGTTCTGAATTATGTACTTTGCTGAATTATGAACAGTGATGGACATCTTTCTTTTTTATAATGATTTTATTTTCCATCACTCAAGTCTGTTTAATGAATAACAGCCTTACTTGTATGATTCAGTGATCACCTCTCACCCTGAAATAAACTGGCTATGTGGTTTTACTACAGCTATGAAGCTGTGCCAAAAATGTGGACTTCTAATATTGGGTGTAGAATTCACCTTTGGGCACAGAATGATAAATTCCATAAATTTAGATTTAGCTTGTGTCAATCCAATGAATCAAACTAATCATTAAAGATATTTGAATGAAGCAGGAAAATTGTGTTGTATGTATGACACAGTGTGACAGTCACCATGCTGCCCAGACGCAGTGTTTGTTGATGTGTGGTAGTTTCGCTGCAGCAGCCTTTAAAATCAGGACCGGGTGTATAGCAGTGTAGTAGTACACAAACAATTCATAAATACATAGCACAATGAAGTTTTATGCAGATGTTGTGGTTATGCTGTATCGCCCGTAAACTGTGCCGGCAATCAAAGGGCAACAACTGGATATTGTTATGGTGATAGTAATTTTGTGCAGTAATGAACTTGTGAAGGCTGTCATTAACCCGAGAGGCCACAGTTATTGAATGCTTATGTTCAGTCATTTTAGGTAGGCATATTTACACTGTTGTCTGTTGCTTGTGGTTGCACTTGAGGTTCTTTTGATTGATTAATTTATGATGAGCGTCACAGTGAATAGTCAGTATACATCATGTTTGAGTAGGAGATTAATCAGGAGAATCCACTTCATTGTGATATCAAATTCATCACTTTCTGGCAGTCTGAATGATTACAGTGAGCTAAAACCAGTTGCACTGACATTAAAAATCACATCATTTGATATTATTATAACTTTTTATAACTTTCTTGTTGTTCTTGCTGTCCTTAGTGACTTAGTGTTTGTTTTCATCAAAGAGACATGCAGGCATGCATTAGCTCCCCAGTAAAAGGCTAAAACTGTATTGCATATGTTTGCATTTGTTGATCTCATGTACTGGTGTCCACTTATATATTCCTGCAGCTGCCCTAAGATTGATCTTTTTGGTCAGATAGAGTCTTGTCTGTAAATCACCACCGCTGGAAAGCACAAACAAGATTATGCATTTTTGTTATAAAGCAAGTAATGGTAAACATAAAAATGGTCATTATATAAATAGCATAAATCATTTATGAGGCAGCTTCTTAGTTGATTTCTCCCACTCACATGTTATTTTTATTTTTATTAGTTATCTACACAACACAGGCCCACACAGGGTAAAATGCACTCATACGATCTCTGGTAAAAGTTGACACCATTAAATTGGCAGCTGCATTGACGTATTTTTTGCGTGTTGGCATTGACTTGGTACTGAATTATTGGTTCTCATGACAACCCTACTACTATGAAGTTTGTGTACTTAATTGTGGAATAAGTGGGATCTGTGTTAACTGGCTAGTTGTTGTAGTACTGGCTATACTATTTTTTCATATGATTTTGAGTTTGAGTTCCTATGCCTGTTGTATGAATGAATGCAGGAACAATGCATAGTCTTTCCCTTTATATTTTTTCAGTTGGATTTTCTTTATAAACCAATGTATACTGTATATACCCAATAAAATCCACAGCATTACAGTTGCATTGATACTTTCAAACCAGTGTGTCCACAGAATCAAGACAATTTATCACTGCAACAATGTGATGGCATATAAAAACATCACAGTTAGGAAGAAATCAAGATAACTACACAGATGGCACAAAGTAATCAAAACCCTGATTATGAAGTGCTTCTTTTGGTTCAAAGCTGTATTTGAATTTTATTTTGTCCATGCTGGAGAGGCAGTCTGCATCCATCCAAACATCAAAGATCAATAGACCTACCCACCATAATACAGCAGTGCTGCACAGAATGTAATGAAACACCTGGAACACTTGTTGCTCACAATAAAATAAAATGTAACACAGATAGGCCAGTTTTGGATGACAGGCGCCACAAGTGAGGGTGTAATACACCAAAAAAAAAAAAAATAACAACAATAACAATACATCTTAGCCACCTGGTGGTGAAGGGATTGTATCTTCACTACCCCATGCACAGGCGGCCCTACCTATGTTTCAGCCATTTCAATTGAAGCATGCCCCAACCACCAGGGGGCCCCCAGCTGATTGCCAAAAAGTAAAAGACATAAACTCATCACCTAGGTTTTCACCTGAATAGCCACACAGAGTCCTGGTTTCTTGCCCTGATAGTGATTGTAACACTTCATCGCAATGTATCATTTTACATGGGTATGTGCGTCCCTGGTTTTAACGCATCAGGGACCCATGTCTCACACCTCTAGCTGGGTAACTTCTCAGCTATATCTTAAGAGTATATCACTCCCAATTTCCATCACTTTCAATCACACGTCCTGACCCACAGTGACTGAGTGACTTGGTGACTCTCCTCTCCAGTGTTTTTGTCTATATATATTTATATCTACATTTTTGTTGTTTTCATGATTTGAATACAGCCAGCCATCAAATGGAGGGTAACCAGGGTTCCAGCAAATATTTTTTGCTACCCATTATCCTAATTGAACAAAATTAATTACAGAAGCATTGAGGACAGAGAAGTGAGATGACATTAGCCAAGACCTGACAAATAATGTTTGTATACTTTGTATGTGCTTTGGCAAGTTAACCCAATACCAATTTTGTTGTGATGACACTCACTCACTCACTCACTCACTCACTCACTCACTCACTCACTCACTCACTCACACTCTCACACTCTCTCTCACACTCTCTCTCTCTCTCTCTTCTAATTTCTTGTTCTGGGTCTAAATCTAGAGAACATTTATTTTTACCTGTTTTATGGCTCCCTTGGTGCATTGAAGCTGTGAGCAGTCATGTGTCTCATGCATCTATTTGATAATGATGACCCATTGGTTTAGAAGTGTGTGTCACAATCTCAGTGGCGAGGCAAAGCATTTGACACGCTCAGGACATTCTTTGGTTCCTGCCTGCTTCAATTAAGTTCCTGCTGTTTGTGGTTTTAGAGCCTGTGGCTCCACTAATCTGATGTGTGTCTGTGTGAGTGAGTGAGTTAGTGTTTGTGTGTCCCCCTACGTGCATGTGTGTGTAACTGTTTGTGCCTGTCACTGTGTGTGATTGTGTTTGCAAAGCCCTGCTGCTCATGCATTTGTACATGGCAGGTTCGTTAACCTATTCTTTTAAACTTGTTGTCTTTCGTTGACCTCCAAATCAAACTTATTCATGTTCATGTTCACCTTTTTCTTTCTGGTCTGACCGTTAATCAGGAATAAAGTTTAAAAGCTATAGCCACCCTTGGTTTAATGCACATCAAACATTACAACTATATCTTTGATGGATGAAATGTGGAAAGCCAGGTTTGCTTTTCTCTTCTCTATTTCATGTGTTTACTTACTGTAGAATCACTTTCAGGTTTCTTACTTTCATCACAGTCATTATATCTATATCAGGAATTGTTTTCTTTCTCAAAATATACCATTTTTAAAGTTCTCATAGTCATTATGTAAACATTGTCATATTAAGTTAAGATTACACAGTGCAGAACTGGATCAACCCCTCTGAGAGGGTTTCACTGCTTCTGATTTTTCAAACTGCCCATATCTTTGGTTTACTATAACAACAGGCAATGGAGCACCTTCACAAAAATAGAGCCTGTAGAGAATAGATCTCAAGTAAACAAACCACCTCAGCATTGTTCATTATACTGAAGGGTGTATCGACAAATAAACCCATTGTGATTTGAATGAATTAGCTGTGGTACATCTAATCACTGTTTGTGCCTCTTATTAATCAAACTTTTTGTAAGAGGAAGTGTTTCAGTTTCATCTTCAACATTTACATAGATTCACACCCAAGGCCTGAGTGCTCATCCTCTTTATTATCCTTATTATCTCCATTATGCATATTTTATTTGAACAAGTCAGACAAGGTAAATGGTGCACGTGTTCAGAAGGATGACAGTGTGTGTTTAACAGCACCATACTGGATATAAGGATAATTTAATGAGTCACAGCAACTTTAACTCTTAAGGCCCCCACACTATAAGCACAATGTCACCCCACTTTTTTGCAGAACAATACACACACTGATTTGCAAAACGCTAAACACACTTGTATATATTAGACACAGATATCATGACGTCATGTCCTTGCAATTCCAAAGCACTGATTGGGTGTAATGTTTTACAAACCAGGCCCTATTTCCAAAATTGTGCTTAAGCAATGGAAAAAAACTGTAAAGTCCAACGTAGACAGACACATTTCTGATCTATTTATCATTTACCTTTGCTGTCAATACCAGAGCCCTTGGAGCATGATGAATCAACCCAGCAGTGTATTCAAAGGTTAATTTTACCAAAAGCTGCTTCAGCATGCCTGATTCTTTTCTTTTGAGATTTATTGATAGCATGTTTTGTCCTGCTCACTTAACTATTACAAAATATAACTTTCTGTTTTAAGGTTCAGTACCAACCACTGATGAATAAAATGCACTTATCGCTTAGTTTGAGGTGAAACAGGCAATTAATCATGGCCTGCGAATGATGTGGTCAAATACTTGTCCTTGTTATTTAATATCCTAACACAAGTTACATAATAATCTCAATAAAGAGTACAGAGTACATAGAGTATAGAATCTCTTTTATTTACCTAACATCAGATAGCAATCAAACAGTTTTAATGAATATTTGCACATTAAGTCAAGCCCACTTCCAGTACATACCACACAGTTAAGCAAAGTTAAATGAAGAAAATATCATGTTGTGATGTGGAACAGTTTCTTTTTCGTTTTGTCCAGTAACCTGTACCTCAAACATTTTAGCAAGCAACAGAAGAGGACCCATAATTGGCCTTGTTGTGTAGATTTTTACCCTTTTTTAAGAGGCCATAATAGTAGAAACCAATTACACAGATATCTCACACGGCTAAAAATTGTTTCTTGTGGCAATTGTGATCAAATCACTCATACACAATAAACAAGGGCATCTTATGACAATGAAGTGACAGCTGACTGTCGGAAAAGTTTTGCTTTGCATTTCTATTACACCTGTGCGCAAGATGCTCTGTGGTCACAAAGGAACCTCTTGTTTATTATTTGTATTGAATGGATCGTGACAGTGAAGTGATATTTGTTTAACATGTTAACTAGTTAAGAGTGCAATTATAAATACATATGAATAACTTAACACTTGTTTGACTTTTTTGTTGTGTCAACAAGTTGATTCAGAGTGAGATTATTTTCACAACTGCCCGTGAGACTGCTGTGTAAGAAAGAATCTGCTTCAGCCTTCAGCCTAGAGTCAGGGAGAACAGGAGGGACTTCTGAGAGAGCTCTGCTTGGCACTATTTATTTTGTGGAAAACTGAAAGTCTTACCGACCATTTACAATTAACATCTGGTGGGTTTTTTTTTTTTTTTTTTCAGCATGTTTTCGTCTGTCCCCATTTTTCTCCACCATTTTTTCACCTTGAGGTAATTTTGTCTAACACGTTATACTGGAAATGCATGGTTAATTAAGTTGTTTTAAGAACAAGGCGAAGAAACCCAACTCTGAAATTGAACAACACAGTAATCTTTGACCGGTTGTCTTCATATGCAAGTAGGTGTGGTTTGTTGTTGTACTTCCAGATTCACCCTTTATGTGGATATGTAAGGAATGTGTCCCATAAATCAACATGACTAGTGTTAGGTTGGATCATAGTATTTGTTTCGGTTGTTTTATTTTACGATAAAGTGGCCAACTAAACTGAATACTTTATGTTCCGTAACTTTACTTTAAAACTACGAAGTTTACCTTGTCAATATCACATAATGGTATCTGTATATCAAAATTCAAACACACACAACAAAAATGTTCATGTCCATGGTCTCAATTAAGTTCAGCCTCTTTAGGAACTTTTTTCTGACCTTCCTCTGGAGGTTGATGATTTAAGAAAGGATTTCCTTCTTCAGTCAAGACTCAATAGCCTAGAAATTGCAACGCGACCTCCATCTTATCTACAGCCACATGATCTCTACATAATCTCTGCAGTGCACACATCCATAAACGCTGGTTGAGAATCTTGTCAGCGTGTCTCCATGACTTCTGCGTATTCCAGTGTGTTCATTTGACAGGGACACCGATGATCAGACTGTTGACTTCATTTTATCTCTCTGCTCACCCACTCTGTCTTCTGGCAGTTCCCCTTTTTCTATAGCTTTAAGGGTCAGCTGGCTAGACAGACAATTAGGCTGCTGCTCTATTATCTCAGGAGCACTGGGCCTGTGTACCTATGTGTGAGTGGGTGTGAATGTTTCATAGTCAATGTGACTGTTCTGCAGTACAAGGTCATTAAGGGATATTATTTCAAGCTTTCATAGTCTTTAAATAGAGTAGACTATAGCTGTGTATGTAGCTTTTTTTTTTTAACAATCAGAGGAGAAGACTGATGGGGGGGTGAAAAGCTCGATGGTAAAGCTATTCATATGCTACATGCCCTTTGGATGATTCTGCTTTATGTACACATGCACACACACTAAAGCAGCAGCAGAGATATCCCACCCTTCACTCCTGTCCTCAGACATCAGCTCAGAAGAGCAAAGCTCATCTCAGCTGTAAGTAAGAAGAGAACAATATCGCAGACAGCAATGATAATAGTAAATGTTGAGAACAGATCACCTGCTCCTTCTCTGTGAAACAAGTCATTTAGGCAAACAAACGAGGGAGAGAAAATATTAGAGTTTATGTGAGAGGGAGGATTGATGGGCGGTATTGATAGAATTTACACTCCTGGTTGAATAGACAATTATGCGGCAGATGAAATTGGAATTGGGTTGTAGAGGTTGTGGGGACCTTTTGCAGTGACACCCAGATGCAAATATTTGGATAATTTACATGAGAGCTTGACACCCTCTCTGCCTCATATATCCAAGGATTTAATAGCCTACTTTTCTTGCAATTCTTCTCGAAAATAGAGGAAGAAAGGGAGAAAGGCGTCAAGGGGGAAAGGAGATATGAGATGAGATGGGGGAGAAAGAAAGGAAGAGACAGATGCAGAATAGAGCTAGGAGCAAATTCAGCCCTTAATTTGCAAACCATAAGCAAATTATGGGTACGCAATTTCTTCCCCACTGCCAGTAGCTGGTGATGTGGTTTGTTTTGGCTGGCTTGCATTTCCGTCCTGCAATCAATAAGGTGGGCCAAGTTCCAAACCCACCTCTCTGACCTGGGGCAAAGAGACACAGGGGGTGAAGAGGGGAGAGAGGAGAGGAGGAAGAAAACAACCCAGCTAATGACATGAAACGCCATGAAAATGAACACAGTTACGAATGGAAATGGCTACGAATCATCTACAAACTTCAGGTTTGGTACGTTGGGGAAATGGTGTTGGTCCACAGTGGAGATGCACATTCAGGATCCACAGTTCTCAGGGATCTCAAAGGGTGCTGAACATAAAGTAGGACAAATCTGCAAAACTTACTCTTCATCTCCATCTCAGTTGCCTTGTATCGAATGGTAATTCAGCTAATCCTTTTTTTCAAATTCCTTTCTCAGTCTGCGTGTGTCTCAGACTCGCATTCAAATAGACACACACAGTTATTCCACAGTCACCTGTGTGATATTGAGGCAGGGATGCCTCATTAATCATGCCAAGCCAATGAGGAGACAGAAAGCATAGACACATTTAAATAGGAAGTAGGTTTCTTCCCCTGGCTTGGTCAGACAATTGTGTTTGACTATGATTGAATGTGTTTAAGTAAGTAGCTATTCTAAATATATATGTCCTTGAAATAATGGCATACAGCATATTGGTGGACAAAAAGCTCAACCAGAGTAACAGAATTCAGGATGCTGTTTGTAGATATGACAATGTTGCCAGAGGCTCAAGGACAGTTAATTTATTCCTCTGAGACAAAAATTTTCATTCATAGATTAGGAAAGATTATAGAAAAGGGGAAATTTGAGAGAGAGGCAACAATAAGAGGCACTTATAGCAGCACTATTTTCATTGCACTTTCATTTATCTTAGAAGTAAAGCACATTATGTTTGGTAATGGTTCAAAATAATGTCCGTCTGCTCATAAGGCATACTTTGTATGTCATGTAACAGAATTCAGGATCTAATATAACTAATCCTGTTGAAATATTTGGGCCAATACCTTATCAACACAAATGGGATGTCTGAAGAAAAGGAGTAGTGGTAGAAATCAGTCTGTGTTGCTAAGGAAACTGACTTAGCTATTGA
>OMNW01015362.1:4660-16724 GCA_900303245.1 Selene dorsalis
TGTTACAGTGGGGGAATTAGCTGTATTGTTGAAAAAACTATCATTATTTATACATAACAGTTGATTTTTTTTAACCAATTCTGGTGCATTCAAGGTCACTCATCCCTGCTTGCTATGAATACAACATTGTATAATTCATCAATGTTAACGTGTGTTGTCAGGTGTTTTTGTAAGGGCTTTCAGACAGTTCAGTGTGGGTCTGTGCCATGCATCTCGTGTGTCGTACTCTTTCTTGCTGAATGACAAGTGGATACGTCATCCATCTTCACCTTTCCCCCCTCCATGCCCTGTCATCCAACCTTACTTGGAAAATGTGATGAAAATTGGATTACAACGAGCCAGCACTCTGAGCAGCTCTTCTTCATCTGGCGCTAACTCATCGTCACTGTCCTGGTCTGCATCTTTGTTGGCCAGAAAACCTTTATCACCCTCACCCAGGATGACCACTTCGTGGTCATCCTGGGTGTTTCCTGAGTTCATTGAGGGCCTTCTGTCTTTAGATGGGCTACCGGCATCTGCTGGCTGTTGTGACTGGTCCGCTTGGTCCAGTGATGTGGAGGGTTGGTCCACCTCTGTGCTCAGAGTCATAGATGTTCTCTCTGGTGTGATGGGAGGTGTATTAAGCGGGGATGTATCTATATGTACAAGCTTGGCTTTTACAGGTGGATGCTCTGGGGTGGCTGGGGGGGTATTCGCCTCCTTGGAGAGGGGTGAGGACTGTAGAGGGGAATGTGGGGGTGTCTTCACACGAGGTTTGCAGAACGGTTTGTCTATTTCTGCTGAAGTAATTCGGGTGTGAATGATTGGAGCACTGGATTGAGAGGAGGGGCTGGTGGTAAGGTCAACAGAGTCATCATTGTTTGTTTGTGTAGATTGTGAATCCGGGCAGGTCAAAGGAGGACTGGTAGCGCCATCATCAATTTCAGGATTAGGGGTGTTAGGCAGTGTCTCAGTTGGGTCCAGGGATGTAGGAGGTGGTGCATCAAGTTCTTCTTTAGGAGATGCAGCATCTTGAGCCGTATGTGTTGGGCTGTCGTCCACTGTGGCTGGGTGAAAGGTGGGTGGGCTAGAGGAGCTTTTGGTTGGTGCAGAAACATTGTTATTGAAGACCACGGGGCTGCACACACTTTCAGCGGGGACGTAGCTGGTGTCGGTTGGGGCAGTTGCTTTGGGTGGAACTGGTCCTTGGAAGGGGGGTGGGTCTTGGGGGGTGTAAAGACCAGGTTTGTCAAGTAAACTGAAGGAAGGACTGTAGGTTCCATATTCTTCATTGTTAAAGGGTACTTCATCCATGTGCGCCATGGCACTGCGATGACTCAACTGAGGATTGAGCACAATTATTGAGACAATATTTAGAAAAAAGGCATGTGCAACCTTTCTGAATGAGGGTGGTGCTTTCTGTGACAGTGCTAACATGCAAAATGTTTAGCATGTATAGTGTTTACCATATTCATCACCTTACTTTGTGGTGTTGGCATGCTAACATGTGCTAATTAGTTAGTGAATGTCATTAGTCTTTCAGACATTTCATCCTAAACCAAAGTATTGGACTGATTACATTTTTGATCCAGTGATGGTGGTGTCACCTGTCATCCTCTATCTATCCAGTAGTTGTCTACATTCAATGGCTACAAATGGTGGCTCTAGACAAAAAGTCATCAAAGTGGGAATCATGGATTTCTGTACAATCTATTTGTCGCTGTCTGTGTTATGGAGGTTAAGAAGTAAAATCTTTGACCTGTTTGTAGTACTACAGATAAAAGCAGGGATCACTGAAATCAGTAGGATCTATACAATTTGATGGAAATTCATCCTATACATCATGAGATATTTCGGTCTGATGCATACTTAATGATTCCATGAGTGTGTTACTTTCCAGATTTACTTAGATATAACAACAGCCCACTTTATTAATCACCTGTAACTATTCTGCACTAAGTAATGTGACAATATATGGTTTATGAAGTAGGAGTTTATA
This sequence comes from Selene dorsalis, assembly GCA_900303245.1. NCBI lineage: Eukaryota > Metazoa > Chordata > Actinopteri > Carangiformes > Carangidae > Selene > Selene dorsalis. The sequence goes on from OMNW01015362.1 coordinate 6,639, forward strand.
AAGCAATAGCACAGGAAATCAGGACAAAAGTGAAGCAGAGCTACAAGAGAAAATAAACAACTCACCAGTTGGAACCACCGTAAACTCTGTGGGAATAGAGTTGGAATTATTACAGGATTTATTTATATTAACATCTTACTAAATATGAACTGAGATCAGAGTTGTAAATGATCTTACCACATTGGGGTGTTTGCCCTGGGCCACGCAGCCCCTCTGAAGTGGGTCTCTCTTTCCCTTGCGTTTCTTCTTCAGCCACATCATCATTGACAAGGCACATCCAAGCACTGTCACGAGTATCACACTCAGGAACAAGGCTTTGCCCACAGTACAGCTTATGAGGCGTTCATCTCCCAGCGGACCAAGAGGGACTGCAGTGTACACAGACAGACAGACACAGAGAATGGTATACAGAGCCTGCAGCCTCTCCAGAATAGTGAATGTATGCATCTAATTGTGTGTCCTTACTTGATTGTCCTTCAGATAACACCTCAACCACCACAGTAGTAAAGGTGGCATCACCTGATTCCTGGTCTATGGCCATTACCTGCAAAATATTTTGACTGTTAATCAGCTTTTTTTTTTTTTTTTTTTAAATATATGTACCAGTATTTAACTAACATGAGATATTGGTGAAAAACAATGAGGTTATAGGGTTAGGGTTAGGGGTGTGGTGGTATATATATTTTCAGTATAATATTATTTTAGTGATGTTCATAGAAATAAAGGCAGTCAAACAGGATAATTTTAACTTTAACTGACCAACGTCAGTTACATTGCATATGCTTTGAACTACTAATGCTCTTTTTCCAAAAACAGAGCAAATTTATTTTCATTCTTCCAGTTCTAATATATGTATATGTATAATTATATCCCAGTTAATTCTGTTGCCCTGTATACCAAAAAGCAGTGTATTATTTCTTATAGGATGTTCAATGTTTTGCTCTTAATCATCTGATCAACCTAATAATGAGTGTATTATCTCAGTTTTGATGCATTATGGGAAATAAATCTAAACACTTACACATGTAAGCTACCATGGAACATGAAAAAAGGCCTTTTCAATCAAATGCAACATTTTAATGCTAGGCATGAGGCTCACCTCTAGAGTGTGTTTCTGTTTTGGTTTGAGTTGATCAGTCCTGGCTATCAGAAGTGCATCGTGTGTGAGTTGGTAGATGTCTGTGTAATTGCTTGTAGGACTCAAGATGAAGGAGATCTTGGGGTTGAAACCCTGTTCAATTATGGAGAAAAGGAGGTGATGAGTGACACAAAGCTAAACAAATCTGCAGCTGCACTGATCGTTTCCATTGTATGTATGGCAGCACATACATGGTTAAAATCTTGGTCGTGCACATGTAACATCAGTGCTTTGCTGCCATAGGTGTTGACCAGGGAGGCAGGGCTCTTTCCAGCATTTACAAAGCCATGATATTCAGCCTTGTCAAACTCTGGATGAAAGTGATTCACTGCCAGGACTTGGACCAACACTGTAGCCACAGAGTACTTCCTGGGGTCATCATCCTGGTATGCCTGGGTGAGAGACACAGAGAGAGGAGGGATAACGGTAGTGTGAGGGAGAAAGGTCTCCTCTAACCCTGCGATTCACACATCTTACCATGACTTGAAGATGGAGCACTGGAGTTTGGAGTCTGTCTTCCACTGCATGAGTCAGCTTCACCTCCCCTGTCTCTCTATCCATCATGAAACGGCCTTCGTCATCTCCTAGCATGAATACAAATGCAGTTACAGATGTAAACATGGCAAAGTAGAGCACATTTGAAATTATAACTTACATCTGTGTGCATTGTACCTGAAAGAATGGCATAACTCAGTGAAGAGCTAAGTCCTCTGTCTCCATCCACTGCATGAATGGGACCAGGAGAGAAGTCCAGCACAATGTCCTGGAGCATGACACACATTTGGCACTCTTTTAATGAGACACTCAAAGCACTGCACCTTACTGCAACTATACCAATAAACAATAAGCAATACTTATAACTTATTGTGCATAAATGATGTGGAAAGCACAACCATGGACATATATTAACATCCTACAGTTGTACACTGGTTGTGTGACTAAGGGAGGGTTTAGCCACTCACCTCTTCCCCCTCTGTGATGTTGACTGTGTACACGGGGCTGGTGCAGATGCGACTGGTCTCATCCTGGAGAAGCAGTGTGCAGGGCAGGAACTGTGGGTACTGGTCATCCCCATCCAGGATGGTGATGGTGATATTGGTGCTGGTGTTGAAATGCTCAGCAGTGCTCATTTCCTGAGATAATGATGAGTAAAGTTTTCTTTAGAGGATATTACATTACTCAAGCAAAGAAACGGCTGCATGAACTGACGTGGGGTTCAATTTCTGTAGTAATAATCATGAGGAACATTAGGGAATTAAATCATGGCTTCAGGGTGGATGTTAAAAAATTGGATTTAATGGATTTAACTACTTGAATGTATGACAAAAAAAAAAAGTGTGTGGCATACCGAGGCGTAGATGGTGACAGTGAGCACAGTTTTGGTCTCATAATCTAAAGGTTTGGACAGGATCACCTCTCCACTGTTTGGGAGAACAACCTTGAAGTACTCGGCATCAGGCTGCAGCACACACACAACAACATAAACAGCAATGCAGTGACTGAGTGTACCGTATGTGGTCTTTCTTGTTTAGAATGTAAGGTGTAAAGGAGAAAAACTCACTGATGCCTGGTCAATGGAGTAAATGATCTTGTCATGATCTGCATCTGTGGCTTGGACAGTGAAGACCACAGTATTCACTGGAATCAGCTGGAAAACACACAGTCAGTCACTTCAGACAGTAGTGGTGATACTTCAATCTTGCATCTTTGTATGTTGTGTATGTTGCACACGTGTTCTTGGAAGTGTCCTACCTCACTGATAATTAGAGAGTGGACTGTATCTTCTGCAAACACAGGTGAGTTATCATTCTCATTAACAATCTCCACCACGATTCTGTAGACACTCTACAACAACAGCAAAAAGGATCACATAAAAGGTTTCAATGTGGGATTACACAAAGTAATATGGTAATATGATGGGATGTAGTGTACCTGAAATGTGTCCTCCATATAGCATGACAACTCAGCCATTAGGACAGGACCCTGAGCCTGAGAGATATGAAGTAGTAGTAGTAATCACATACTTGATACCTGGTCATTAAAATCATGATAACCAAAACAAACATGGAAAATGCACATCCAAATGTTTTGAAGTACACTGAGAAGAAGGCAGCATTTCTAGAGGAAGGCAATCACACACTCAAGTGATGTTCTCATAGTAATGAACATGTAGTGAATTTTACATGTTGAGTGTGTTGGACGTGTGATAAGTTGAAACTTTGTAGCTGAATGTTTTTAGTCCACGAATAGTTTCACTTTAAAGATAGAGTGACAGAAGTAGATAGACTGGGAGACATACACAGAGAGAGAAACTGCTAATCTGGTTGACCCTTTAACAGCTGCCATGATGTAAGACAGCTGGCTGGGAAGAGGATGACGGTAAGAGAGATTGTGTTTGGTCCAAGAAGGAGGTTATGGGGTTCAATCTCTGATTGTTTGTTCTAAAGTTAGATAGGCCTCCAACTTCCTCATTACTGCCCCACACTATGACATGTGTTCCTAGAGGTTCAAAGAAATGAGGTGGCATATACAGTATAAATTGCATAACCCTTCAATTACATTCCTGGCCCCAACACTTGGATCAGCGTGTTTCGAGGGATGTATCCGGAGGGGTTACCTCTCGGTCCAGAACCTTGTCAGCTGATGTGTTCAGACGGATGTGTCTTTCATCCAGAAAGAACCAATCAGCGTCCTTTCCATCCAGGATCCATTGCACCTCCTCCTCTGTGGTGTCGACCATGAGCTCCGCAACGACTTCTCCTGAAGGGCTGTTTTCTCTGACAGTGGCAAATACATCCTTACCGTCCAAACATCCAGCCCACCCCGACATTCCTGTGTAAATGTATGAACACATAGAAATGCAGATGCTTAGAAAGACGTTTATTCTGCCCAACGGTCAAACTCGCATAGGAATCCATGTAAATTAGTTCTACCCGTGGTTGTGTGCAGACATTGGAGGACCAGCAGCGAGCAGACTAGAGTCTTGGCCTGACATGAAGTCCATTTCAGTTCAGTGAGGGCCATTCCTGGGCTCGGTCAGGCCTCAGGAACTAACTCTGTCTTTGTGAAGAAAGTGGAAAAGAGCAAAGAGTGTTCATTATCCTTTCATCTTCTACAGCGTAAATGAACGGGCTGGAGTGAGCTCTACTCTGTGCCTTGATGGCAACATGTCTTAAGAATCATCATTAAGGTAAGACCCCCTCCTAATGTACAAATACACCTCTAATTCCCTCTAATCCCTTGTACATGAGGTTCTGCCTTGCTTTCCCCAGTCTGTCAGAGCAGACCAGTTGATTAGTAGCCAACTGTCATTCCTCTTAGTTTCTCTGACTTGGTTTCTCTTTTTTTTACCTTTACCTGTCAAACTCTGCAGACACCTGCTAATCTGGTTTTGACTTAGACATTTCCTGTTGCTGTGGTTTTCTATAGGTTGAATCTGTTGAGAAACATGAGCCTATTTCTTGACTACAAAAACTTTTGTACGTGTCTATCAAGCTTTTCTGAGCCTCTGGGTGCACTGGTGCGTGTGTGTGTGTGTGTGTGTGTGTGTGTGTGTGTGTGTTTATATATGTATTTGAATGTAACAGGCATGGCAAGGTCAGACCAACTAAGCAATAACTCAGATAATATGAGGTAAATAAACAATATATTTGTCATGTCACTGAAGACTGAGTGAGTGCTTTCATCAGTATGAACGCATAGACCAGTACAGTTGTTCAGTTGACTGACCTGTTGTTGTCAGATCCTCTGCAGCATGTCCATCAGTCTCCATATCCTCCTGACCTGTGATGGAAGCAGCATCTCTGATTCACAAACAAAAATCCCCCAAAACTCAAAAAACCCAACCTGAAGCTTCTACGGTAAAACAAAGTGACAACAACAGATAACACCGGCCTCACACCCACACGCTAACGCAAACAATGACCCCCCTCCCCGTACACATTAAAAAGCAGACAGCAGCTTATGGTGTGTATCCCGGGATAAACGTCAGCTCAGAGGCTAAAGCCTGAGGGTGGGGCTTTCACCTGGCCAGGGACAGAGAATGAGCCAATCAGATTAGAGATGCCAAGAACCTGACTGGTGAGGTCAGTGACTGGGGTCACAAGTGAATTTAAAAGATTTGTCTGGTACAAAGACACCTGACCTTCATAAACATTTTGTCATGCAAGCAAAGCTCAGCAGTCAGTGCAGTCCAGTCTGCTCTTGTTGAAGCTGCAGTTGCTGTATCACAGAGCATAAACAGAAATGCCACTTTGTTTGGTAAATCACATCTTGGCATCTTGTATCATACTTTAAATACATGTATATTCCAGGGGACCGTATAGGTTCGAACTTGTTAAAAGACTCTGAGCATGTGCTTTGGCTACACAGCTTGTGCCTGTTGGATTTGCTCAATTAGCAATGTGTGACAACTAATGGAGCCTGACAAGGGATTAGCTATCAAACATCAGCTGTTCACCTTCTGAAGATTAACCCACATCCTTTTACACTCTTGTCCCAGCATGCACAGGCACATACACATGCACACAAGGGCACACTTAGAGGAGTGTGTACATATCTTCAGGGCTCCTGTGATGAAAGGAATTGTCTGGCTCTACGAGAAATGTTTTTGTTAGTGCAGACGTGTGAGTGGGTTCCATTGTCAGAGAAAAGCCGAAGGGGGAGAACAGGAGGGTTTAAACGACTAAAGTGCGCCTCAGGAAAAACTAAAGGTTGAACCCTGTACAGGCTGTGTCCCTGAGAGAGAGAACAGAGGACAAAACATTCCTCAGACTATATAAAAGTTTAAATATGGGCCTTCAAGATTACATTATTATTTTGTCAGTTTACAACCTATAAGATTTATGTAAGTTTTATCTCCTCACTGGGTTGGGTGTGTTTTCATCTGTGTGCTGTGATTGGACGTGACCACTGGATGTCAGCAGAGAGGTTGTTGAAAAGCTGAGGATGATAGATAACAGCTGGCTTTGACAACTACATCATCTGGACATCTGTGTTTCTCCTGAATGTGTGTATGTGTGTGTGTGTGTGTATGCTTGAGTGTGTTTTATTTTCTCTTGTAATGTTATTACTTGACAGGGAATTCAATAAAAATGGAGGTGTTCTTCTGGCTGATTCAACTAAAGAAAGGCATGGCACTGAATCAGACCTACATGCAGAAGAAGCTGTTTAGAGTATAACTCACATATAAAACATTTACATACACACATTTTACCAGATGAAATGGGAGTGCTTTGTCTTTCCGGTGTGTAATGTACATATGTTATATTATCATATCATGGGCAGATCACAGTTTGCAGGGTGCAAAGTGAGTAAAATGTTACACCAAGTATATTATACACATTTAAGTGCCTAGCACAGGCTGGGTGTAACACTAGTGTAAGTCTGCACAGGAGAAAAGACTGCACACGGGGTGGGTGTGAGAGCAGCTTGTTGTTCCTGTCAGTCTTCCTCTGGGAGGCTTTTCTGGATTTTGAAGTTTTTACAGTTAATGGCTGCCTGTCATTAAGTTAAGTTCTACATTTAGAGCTAAATTGCTTCATGCATCATGCAGTTTCTACCAATTTATCAAAGTCCTACATCGGTCCTCTCAGCCTGGAAGTGCAGTGCCACCCAGAGGGGCTGGGTGTATGCTGAAAAAACATAGAAACCACCAAAGCAAAGAGAGCAAGTCCTGTGGAAAAACCCTTCAAACATAATAATCACAATTAAGGCCACATACCAAACTGAATTTGTTTGTGTTTGGATATTGTAGTGTGGTTGTGAGGGGGCCTTAAAATGAAATCAGGTATTTGAGCATCTCATTCTCCCTTATGAAGTGTGTTGCAGGAGTCAGGGTTAGAAAAACAAGACTGTGTCTGCTTTATCCATCATATGAACACCTGGGTGTCATCACACCAAAAGCAGTCCAACAAGACAGAGAGGCACATTTCTGTCTCTCTGTGCTGCAAATCTCACAAGAAGTGCTCCTGAGTGTGGGCAGCAGTGGAAACACAGCAGAGATGAGCAGCAGCACAACAAGTTGAGGGAAAAAGCCAAGAGTTGTGGGGAGGCTGCACAGTGGGATTCACACTGGGACTGTGTCCAAAGCTGTGAAACATGACTACTCATGTTTACCCCCCACCCCTCCTTCTCCCTCTCTCTCTCTCTCTCTCTCTCTCTCTCTGTCTGTCTGTCTGTGCACATACATACACACACAATACATTTTTTTGGCTACTTCTGCATGGCTCCTCTCCAGCGTCCAGACCAGGTTTTAGCTTTGGGAAACAACACCGCTAAGCATTGTTGGGTGGAGAGACTTTTTTTTTCCTGACAAAAAGAGGGAAAACGGAAGAAGAAAAAACTCCACTTCCAGATAGGAGATAGCAGCCGGTGACCTCACGCGCACTGCACACCTGAACACTTTTCCTATCCTCTTCTTTTTCCTCGCTATCATCAGAAACCACAGTGTTTTCGAATGAATCATCAAACTCTCAAGACTTTCCACCTTTTTAATCATGGAGCGAACGTGTGGTGGAGATGTGGCCCCAGGGGGGGAATGTAACTGTGGGACTGCAGAAAAGTGACGCCCTCCCCGCATCCAGATGTTTCATGTTTCCCCCAGCGCGCTCTTTGGAGAAGATCTGCCCGTGGAGGAACATAGGAATCTTAAAACGCACAGTCCCATTGTCCATGGCTGCGCGCTGCGTTAAAGGGACAATGAATATCATGCTTCTTGTGTGAGCTGTTTGGACTTTTGTGTACAGTTTTTCTTCTGGACGATGGACAGCGGCAAAGTGAAGACGCTTATCCTGCTGGGAATTCATTTGCTCTGGTTCTTTGCGCTGTCTGTGCGCGGGCACGCTGCTTCAAATCAAGAGAATGGTGCGTTTCCAAAAGTTATACTAAGTTCTTAACATTAAAGGTTTATTTATGTGACTACATGTTTACTCTATATGATCAGATTATTGTTATTATTGACAGATTCAAGTGTGAGCAGCATTTTAGTTAGTCAGAGGAGATCATTTTGACTTTCTAGTGCTAGTTTATTTTGCATTATATTGTATGGTGCTAATATGTTTTATGTAAAATCTTAATTTCTAAAGATACTAGTTGGTAGATAAATGCAAATGGAAAAAAGTGCAGTTCTCTCTGAAGCAGGAAGATGAAAACAGCACAATCTATAGGCTACTTATGTAAACTTAAAGTGGTAAATGTGCTACAGTCACTATACAGTCATAGTGGGATGATAAATGCCCTAAAAACAGGTCCATCTGTTATCACAAGTTTAGCTTGCAGTCACAACTGTGGTTTAAAAAGCTGTATCAGATGCTGTGAACTCAGATCAGACTGACTATATCACAGTGGCCTGTTGGCACTGTGTCCGAGGTCAGGGAAGCAGCCATGTGTGACGGCCTGATGAATGGCTTCATTCTCATTCCCTCTCACACAGACCGACACATCACAACCCAGAAACCAGTGTCATCCCCTATTAGACAGAGCACAACCTTGTGCAGTATGGATGTGTCTGTCACAAGTCTGACTTTCTTCTTTTATCTCCTTCCCAGTGATTGACCTTCTGGCAGCTCTGAACATGTCCCACCACATTAGCGGCGTGGCCACAGTGCAGAGTCCCGGCAGTGTGATGTACAGGATACGCTCCAGAGCACCTTACCTGACCCTGCCTCCAGAATATTCCCAGTTCCTGTACTCCAACCATCAGGGTAGCATGGGGTTGTATTTCGTGGGGCGTCAGTCATCTGGCTCCAGTGCCACTCTTTTTTCTCTCTCCTCTACGTCCTCACCCATTCTCCAGATCGTCTCCTCCACCCTTAATGACACTCTGTCTTTGGACTACCAGGCTGGAGGAGGAGGAGCTCAGGGCCTTGCCAGCTTTCACTTCCCCAGGAGAAACCCCTTCTCATCGGATGAATGGGTCCAGTTGGCTGTTAGCCTGGAGCCTGATAGACTGGCATTTTTTGTAGACTGTCAAGAAGCTGTTGTTGTGCCAATGAGAAGTGAAGAGAGGATCAACCTGGAACTGCCTCAAAATGTTGTCATCACTCTTGCCAGCACACCACGAAGGAAAGCCAGCAAATTTAACGTAAGTTGCTTTTGCATATAAAAAACATGTGACCTCTATTTATTTATGTATTTATTCATTTTCTATTTTCAGCCCCTGCTATGAAACACTCTTTTAGGGTGTAAATACATTTTAAAATGTGCTTAATCTATGTAAAGTATATTTTCCCTTCCCTTTCTGTGCAGCATATACAATATAATACATCACATGAGCATGTCTTTGTCTCTTCATAAATGCAGGGCCTTTTGAAGACGGCTGAGATTTCAATGAAAGCATATGTGAAGCGTCCATGGCACTGTGACAAAGTTACAGGTAAAAAAAACAAAAAAACATCTTTCTATCATATCAAACCTGTAAATCATATTCTTTGCCTTAAGGGTCAAATGAAGGGGATGTTTAGGAATATTCCCCACCATTACATTTTATGTGAATGTTTAAAGTTAACCGGGGAGTTGTAATTAAGAAACAGATCTGATATAATATGGTGAAGAAATTCACCAGTCAAGGAGTGCTCTCTCAGTGGCATGATGGGTAAGACATTCCTGTAAGCAAACAGGGAAGCTTAAGCCACACTGATGAGAGACACAGAAGTCTCCATTGCAGTGTCTATAGGGGACAGAAAAATCACTGTGCTAGAACGATATCATTACTGTAGCTCACCAGAGCACAAGCTGACTTCTGCAAAGTAATCACAAATTTTCCACAACACAAAGAGAGTTATGGTATCAGCAGTGTCTGTTTGAATGTCAGCAGGGTTATGAAAAAAAGCGCCCATTCAATTTTGGGGACAGATCTGCACCATTTAATCTGAATTTGAATTGTTGTCTCAGAAGTCTGGTGTATGTTGTTTGACATCGGCCCTGGCAGAGGTCTGCACTCTCTGAAT